>CAWVQM010000420.1:0-23213 GCA_963932345.1 Ophion ventricosus | reverse complement strand
GGAAAAAAAAAATCCCACGGGTCGAGCAATCGATCTCCTTGCGCCTGGAAGGGCCCATATACATTTATCTGCAAAGGCGAACCGGAGACGCATATTTGCACGCACCATTCAAGCCAGTACACACACATATATATATATATATATATGTATATACGTAACGAGTGAGTACTCTCTCTTTTCCTCTGTCTCTCTCGGTGGTCGTGCGAGCAAACTGCAAACTGCCAAGTGAAAATGAAAAGAAAAATGAACCGCACCAAGGAGCGAAAGAAATAAGCCGAGAAGCTTGCCCGCGCTCCCTGAGCTGTATAGAAAGAGAGAAACGCGCGGAAGAAAGATGGAATGTGGAGGAAAATGAACAAAAAAAAAAAGGACGACGTAAAAAAAGAAAAAAATTGCAGAAGGAAGAACTCTCGGGATAAGCGAGAGAACGTTTGAGCTTTATGCATATATATATATATATATATATATATATATATATATATATATATACACATATATATATATACGTGTGTGTGTGTATATAAGTGCCATTGATTGGAACGTATATTCGCCCGCGAGGCAGGGGGTTTCCCATACTTTTTGCAATGCACACTTATACACATCGCAGCACGAGTAACTATGCTGAGAAACTCGCGAGAAATTCTGTCTGCCTCTTTCACTTTCTCTCTCTCTCTCTCTCTCACTCTCTTTAATTTTAATTTTTTCATTCAATAAAAAAATATTCTTCAATTTAATTTAATTTAATTCTTCAATCAAGTTTAACACTTTTATTATATTTTTTTTCAATTTAATTATTTAATATGAAGCAAATACTTTTGAAATAACGATATGGACCAAAAGGAAAAGATTTCATGGCAAACCCAAACAATAACAATGTGAGATATCAATAATCAATAATGAGGAGAGCGAAAAATAAAATGGGGAGAACGAATTCAATGTATTTGAGATTTTGAGCCTACGTCCTTTGGGGTCGTCCTTGTCCAGATCCTTGAACATTTCAATAACTTTTTTTTCAAGTTGCACATATGTCATCGCCATAAAAGATTGGGCAAATTGGAGAGTGAAGGGTGACGACCGGTAGCACGAGTCTACATGGAATTTCTTATTTACGAACTGACAACGAATTAATTATGTTATTATTGAGATTATTTTTTTTTTGCTATTACTTTTATTATTTTTTTATTATTATTTATTGTTATTATTGCGATTATTATTCGTATTATTGTAATAGCTATTTTCGACCGTCCGTACCGAAGGAAGATCGAATCCGATTAACGCGACGATAAATTTCTGTCTTTTATATTTCACAGAGAATAGATGAGAGCAGGAGAAAATTAATTGAGAGAGAACACTTTTTAATCCAATTCTTTGAGGATTTATATCACTTTGATGATAAGTTGGCCATACCAGCTTAAGAGAGAGAGAGAGAGAGGGAGGGAGGGAGAGAGAGAGAGAGAGAGAGAGAGAGAGAGAGAGAGAGAGAGAGAGAATGATCTCGTTCTTGGTAAAAGATTTAAAGGACGAACGATTTGAAGGATCCTATCTCGTGAGGATTTAGAGAATCGTGCTCCGAAACAGGATTTACAACATAATTCATAAATTGCCCACGTCTCGTTCGCTTAGAACGACGTTATTTTTGATTTTTTTTTTATTTGTAGATACGTGTAGGGAGATATTAAAAAATGATCGGACGGGCATAAAGATGCTAAGTACCGCGTGCCGCATGTCCGAAAGGATATTTAGTATGGATAATTCTTTTGCTCCGATATCTTTATTCGCGATCCTGCGTGACCCCGGCTCGCTAGCCGAACACCCCAATCTCCCTAACTCCTTCTGGGCTTCGAATTCAATTTAAAAACACCCGCTTAAAGCCTGCTGCGTCAGAAGAACGGTGGAACAATAAGCCAGAAAAAAGAGGAACATGTTTTTTTTTTTTTTGTTGACTCTGCCTTTTATTATTTACGTTGCACCGTGTGAGGCGAGCGCACGCGATATTTGAATGAACGACAAACTTGAGAAAGGCAACTTTTGGGAGAGGAGAAGCCAAGGAATTAAAAAAAAAAAAAACCCTTTATTTTGCAGCGGGAGAAAGTGTTTTTTTCTTCAAAGTCGATTTACATGAGTTTAAGGCGGAAATTGATGTAGGGACATAAAAAAATTGCGTTTGATTTTTCATGTGAGATTTTAGAAGCTGGAGGGCTATTTTATGATCCTGGAAAATCGCTGATTAGACGGTAAGTCACTAAAATGAGTTTTCGTAGTTCGAAACTTTAAACAGGTTTTTCTCAAACCTACCCTTTTTTTTTTAAGTTTGTGGGAAACATAACTTAAGGCCTTAGGCCACTCTAGGATTTTCCAAAAATCGTTTTTTTTTTTGTTAAAAATGTACCTTAGTACCTACAAAATTATATTCCAAAAGATTATGAGTGTGAAAAATCTCTAAGTACTCGATTATCGAATTCTAGCGCAACCCCTCTTCATTCATGTCGTGACTCTCTACTAACTTTATCTCAAAACGCGTTTATCACAAAACTACATCAAGTCGGCCGGACTCATAACTCAAACAAATTTCAACCGATTCACTTGAAATTTTAACTGTATATTTAGAATTACATTTTCTGAGGCACTACGTAGGATTTTTTTTATTATATTGCATAGTTCATTTTTTATAAACAATTTTCTGACGATTTTCTCATGGCATTTTATACGTTTTGTTTCAGAAATGCGCCATTTTGACAAAAAACAATATATCAAAAAAATCCTACGTACTTGTATAGCTATTCTTATATATAATCGAAAAAACTTTAGTGTCTCATCATAACTGAAAAATTATAGGAGCTGTTGGTCCGGCCGTTGACCTTCCAGAAATAAAGGCGTCATCGGAAAAATGCTGCACATTCGCCATTTCGACATGTATCGCTGTGAAAAAATAATTTTCTATAGTCAATTGCGTGTACAATAAAACGCCAATTTTGTAATTCCGATTTATTTTATGGTTTCGCTGAAAAAAATTCTCAAAATATGTCCTTTTTTGCCTCTAGAGTGGCCTAAGGCCTTAAGGTATTACTGGATGAATATTGAAAAATCGCCAAAATTCTTGAAAATTTGAGTAATGATAGTTCTCGATAGAATAATAATATATGAATTATTTTAGAATTTTTCACTAAATAATTTTGTAGTTATAAACACATGAATTTAACTTTTTAAGGACGGGGCTGGTCGATATATCGACCAGCAGTTAGGCTTGGTACTCCAATTGACAAATTCATCGATTTTATTTATATCTTTCATGTAAAAAAAAGTCGATTTTAATGAAATTTTTCCCGTCCTTAAAAGGTTGACACGTTCGCTTATGGGAAAACAGCTTCTGCAGACGTTAATAGTTGCAAAACGAATGAAACCGAATCGCCGTAAATTCGGAAAATATTATATCATCAAGATTTAGGATCAAGCGATTGATTATGGTAAGTTTCAAATAAATCGACTGCGTTATTGTCGAGAAATTAATTACAGTAATGGGGAGTATCGCCTTTTTTGAAGACAAATTAATAGCAATCATTGGAAAACTCAATATTTTTTCAATATACATTGGAAAACATAACTTTAAGGTCTTAGGCCACTCTAGGATTTTCCAAAAATCGTTTTTTTTTTTGTTAAAAATGTACCTTACTACCTATAAAATTATATTCCAAAAGATTATGGGTGTGAAAAATCTCTAAGTACACGATTTTCGAATTCTAGCGCAACCCATCTTCATTCATGTCGTGACTCTCTACTAACTTTAAACGCGTTTATCTCAAAACTACATCAAGTCGGCCGGACTCATAACTCAAACAAATTTCAACCTACTCACTTGAAATTTTAGCTGTATTTTTAGAATTACATTTTCTGAGGCACAAAGTAGGATTTTTTTGATTATATTGCATAATTCCTTTTTTATAAACAATTTTCTGACGATTTTCTCATGGCGTTTTATAATTTTTGTTTTATAAATGCGCCATTTTGACAAAAAACAAGACATCAAAAAAATCCTTCGTACTTCTATAGCTATTCTTGTATATAATCGAAAAAACTTTAGTGTCTCATCATAACTGAAAAATCATAGGAGCTGTTGGTCCGGCCGTTGAGCTTCCAGAAATAAAGGCGTCATCGGAAAAATGCTGCACAGTCGCCATTTCGACATGTATCGCTGTGAAAAAATAATTTTCTATAGTCAATTGGGTGTATAATAAAACGCCAATTTTGTAATTCCGATTTATTTTATGATTTCGCTGAAAAAAAAATCACAAAATATGTCCTTTTTTGGCCTCTGGAGTGGCCTAAGGCCTTAAAAAGACGTGACTGATCGTGCTGAAATTGAACGACACAACTCAATAATAATATTTCCTTGAACTTGAATCTAGTCGTTTGGGAAAATCACTTTTGAAAAGTATTTTTTTTTATTGCAAAGAAAAACGAAAATTTTATATAAAATATCAACTTTTTTACCCATTTTTCAAATTTTCAACATTTCAGATGTTTCTTAGGTATAAGTTCAGCATTTGGATGTTAAAATCCTAACAATTCTTGACTCATATTTTTCGGATCAATATTGAAGTCGTTGGATTTTCCACACTTTTCCACAACGAGACAAGCAACTTTTTGGTTGCTTGACTCGTTGGCATGAACAATCATACACAAGTGCCTCGAAAAAAAAATACACACACATAGAGAATTTTTCCTTTCTCCCTTACACGTGATCAGACGGTAATAAAGCGAAATATGTCCTATGCCTGGGTTCGATCGAGTCCTGGGAAAGGCTCGCCGCGTGTTTGCGCGCTTTGCGGCTTATAAAGCTCGAGGGCTCTCGCCGTGAAGATTGCGCCTCGATAATGTTCAAGGGCTCATGACTTTACCCCGGGTAAACCGCGATCAAACGGTTAACGCTCGCTCTGTCTCTCTTTCTCATTTTCTTCTCTCTTCAGCGCCCCCTTCTTTCTTCCGGAGTCAGAAACTTTTGCCATTTTGGAAATACAAAAAAGCTAAATGCTTCGAAAATACACGTTTTTTTTTCCATTTCATGTTCAAAATATTGGGTGAAGTAAAAAGTTCTGAGGCTTTTCCGCTAGATGTCTTTAGTGAGCCATATCTCACGATGTATACATCGCATCGGGTCATACTATACGGCGATTCAAAGGTGACATTACGCTTCAAAAAAAGTTCTTTGACAGTTTTCTGTTTGGTGAAGCCAGTTGGGGGTTACAGCGTTCCAAAATGGAAGTAAAAAAAAGAGAAAATTCGATACATTCTTCAGTACCACTACGACCAAGGTGAAAAGGCGGAGCAGGCGGCCAAAAAAATTTGTGCTGTTTATGGACCCAATACAGTATCGAATGCAACAGCAAAGCGGTGATTCCAACGATTCCGTTCTGGTAATATGGACGTCGAAGATGAGGCACGCTCTGCTAGGCCAATCGTCGAAAATGTCGATAAAATCATGGAAATCGTCGAGTCGGACCGGCATGTGAGCACTTATTCCATTGCCCAGGAACTGAAGATTAGCCAGAAAACCGTTTGGAACCATTTGCATAAGGCTGGTCTCGAGAAGAAGCTCGATGTATGGGTGCCACACGAATTGACGCAAAAGAACCTTTTGGACCGAATTGATGCCTGCGATTATTTGCTGAAACGTAACGAAATCGACCCATTTTTGAAGCGGATGGTGACTGGCGATGAAAAATGGGTCACATACGAGAACAACAGCCGAAAAAGATCGTGGTCCAATCGCGGTGAGCCGGCCCAAACGATCGCCAAGCCTGGATTAACGGCCAAGAAGGTTTTGCTGTGTGTTTGGTGGGATTGGAAGAGAATCGTCCACTATGAGCTGCTCCCATCGGGTCAAACACTCAATTCGGACCTCTACTGTCAACAACTGACCAGATTGAAGCAGGCGATCGACCAGAAGCGGCCAGAATTGCCCAATAGGAAGGGTGTTGTGTTCCATCAAGACAACGCCAGGCCGCACACGTCTTTAACGATGCGCCAGAAGCTCCGAGAGCTTGGATGGCAGGTTCTATCGCACCCGCCGTATAGTCCAGACCTGGCACCAAGCGATTATCACCTTTTCAAGCATTTGCAAAATTTTCTTGATGCTACAAAACTGGCCTCAAGAGAGGCTTGTGAAAATGAGCTGGTCAAGTGTTTTCACCAATAGGGACTTCTTCAATCGCGGAATTATGAAATTGCCTTCAAAATGGACAAAAGTTATCGAACAAAACGGCGCATATTTGATCGAAATCGGATAAATCCTATGTTAATTTCATCGTCGAAATAAAGGGAAAAAACGCTGAGAACTTTTCACTTCATCTAATTATCTACGAATGCAGTATAGTTGTTATGAAAGTCGATTCTCGTGACGGGGTCTGAAAATCACGCGTTCACGCGCTACTTGTTGCTGCTTGTTGCTTTTGCCAGAGCTATTAGGGGCCTAACTGCACGGTGGTTACCCCCGTGCCCTGTTGCTCCTGCTTTATGCCTCCTATAGACAACGCTCTCTCGAGAAATGTTCTCTTCTGCAGCCCATCTGATATATATATATATATATATATGTGTGTGTGTGTGTGTGTGTGTGTGTGTGTACGTATAGACATAATGCAGCGAGGAACAGCGAGAGCGCAGGAGGTTCTGGCCGCGATCATAAACTCGGACGGATGCCACTATAAAATAATACAAACGCCCGGGTACTACGATACTAACTTCGCGTTTAGTAGCCATTAATTTCACCGTCCAAGCAACCCCATAGCTTTGGCCTCTTCTCTGTGTAGGCTTGCGTACATGTGTGGATACGAAGTTGTTGGAATATATATATATATATATATATATATATATATATATATATATATATATTTGTATGTGCGTATCGATGCAATATTGCATCGCGAATCACAGTGTCACTTTATCATATTGGAACATCGTGTCGTTTGGTGCAAAAAGCATAGCGGTTATGGCTTGAGCATAGTATCAACGAGTCTCCCAGTGCAGTATCTCTCGTTGACGTTTCGCGCCAAGATGATTCGCGAGATCACGAAACACTTTTGAGAGATACGGAGAATTGAGGATTTTTCATTTGATTGCGTATATAGTTGTGAAATTGTGATTCTATGTGGCTGAAAATGTGAAGTGGATAGCTTTTGAAGGATCGGATGATCGAGGGCTAAGGATTGTTGAGGTGATCACTTTGGGAAGGTTCGTAAAATAGAATTATGCATGATCGTTGCGACGTAAGATGATCATTTTTTTTTGGTATGATCGTTAATCAAATGCTTATCATCATCTATATATCGACAGTGGGTAAAAAAGTATTTGTACAACGCGTGTTTTTCAAATTGTCCTACAAAAAAGAAATGAAGTGATTTAGCATGTTATTTTTTTTCGAACAAAACATTTCACATTTATGAAACTTTGGATACAATTCATTACATAATTGAACTGTTCAAATAAATGTTTTCATTAGAAAAATATATTAAAATATTTATTTAAATATCTAGTTTTACGCTTGTGGGGAACAACTTTAAAACGAGTCGACCGATCGTGCCATAATTGTACACACACCTCAATAACAAAATTATTTTGAACTTGTACCTATTGCTCTGTGGAAATCACTATTGAAAAGTACTTTTCTTTATTGCGAAAAAGAACGATAATGTATAAAATTTCCATTTTTTTCTGAAATGTACCAATTTTTTAAATTTCGAACCTTTAAAATATTTTTTCAGGTACAAGTTCTGCATTTGGATGTTAAAATCCTTAAAATTCTTAGTTCATATTTTTCAGATGAATATTCCAGTCATAACGTCGCGATTTTACAATGTTTTTTAACCAACATTTTGATTCAAACAACTGAATTATTTAATAAATTGTTACCGAAATTTTCATAAATGCAAAACATTTTGTTCCTTAAAAAAAAATGATAAAAATTGGCCTTTTTTTCGTCGTCTACATGTATTTCCCTCCTTAACTTGAAGTAACATTTAATTTAACAATCACAAGATATTGTTATATTGTTTACAGGGAAGCTTTATCGCAGTGAACCTGAAATATCGAAACGAAAATACTTTTAGTTGTTTTTTATTGTATTTTTTTTTTTCGCTTTGTTTTGAGGATAGTCCAAAACTGCGAGTATATTGGGAGTACAAATTAATTCGGTCCGTTTTCAAGAGATGGCTCTGGCTGTTATGAATGTTTCATAGTGACAGCTGATTTCGGTGCTTTCAGAGAGGTTAGACATCTGACAATAAACATTCAGTTTATATCGCTTTGAGTTCCATTAAAAAGCTTGTTTTTTACTGTGTTGAATATGTCAAATTTTGTGTTAACTAAGCAGCATTTGCGGCAAGTTTTACTTTTCTGCTTTAATTGGAAGAAAAGTGCAGCTGAAGCGCATCGAATGCTTGTCGATGTTTATGGTGATGATGCTCCAGCTGATAAATCATGTAGGGAATGGTTTCGACGCTTTAAGAACGGTGATTTCAGCGTTGAAGACAAGCCTCGCCCTGGACAGCCAAAAAAATTCGAAGACAATGAATTGGAGGCATTACTCGATGAAGATCCGAGTCATACGCAAGAAGAGCTTGCAGATTCATTGGGAGTGACTCAAAAAGCAGTTTCGGTACGACTAAAATCCATGGGATTGATTGAAAAGCAAGGAAATTGGGTGCCTCGTGAACTGAAATTGCGAGACGTTGAAAGGCGATTTTTCTCTTGTGAGCAGCTGAATCAAAGGCAAAAAAGAAAGGGTTTTTTTTTTACATCGGATTGTGACTGGGGATGAGAAATGGATATTCTATGATAAGCCCAAGAAGAAAAAATACTACGCTTTGCCCGGTAAATCGTTGCCATCGACCTCAACATCAACACCAAAGCCGAATATCCATGGTTCGAAGGTCATGCTGTGTATCTGGTGGGACCAAAAGGGTGTTGTGTACTATGAGCTGCTACAGCCTGGCGATTCCATTACGGGCGATCGGTATAGACTACAATTGATTCGTTTGAGCCGTGCATTACGAGAAAAACGGCCGGAATACGAGCAAAGACATGACAAAATTATTCTTCTGCATGACAACGCTCGGCCTCATGTCGCAAAAGTCGTAAAAAAATATTTGGAAACGCTCAAATGGGATATTTTACCGCACCCGCCGTATTCTCCGGACATTGCTTCTTCTGATTACTGGTTGTTCCGACGGATGCAGCAGGATTTAGCAGCTCACCGCTTCACTTCTTTCGCAGAAATCGAAAATTGGCTGAAAACTTGGATCGCCTCAAAAGACGAGACTTTTTGTTCGAGATGGAATTCGAAAATTGCCTGAGAGGTGGGAAAAAGTAATAGCCAGCGATGGACAATACTTTGATTAATCTATTCATACCTTTTATTTTGAAATAAATGGATTTTTTACCACAAAAAAAAACGGACGGAATTAATTTGTACTCCCAATACAAAAAAAAAAAAAAAACGACATCGTTACGTATTTCAATTATCTGCGCGTACGAAGTAGCAGGCACAGCTAGTCGACAATAATAAATCACAGTTATTTTGTTAGCCAATTATTACGAAGATGTTTTTTTGTTTTCTTTTTTTCGAGTTTGATGCATCGATCTATGATAATGCGATTATTAAATATAAATTAATTGGTAAGTTTGAAAAGAATTGTTGAGTCCTTGCACATTCACACCAATCCCAGTACGAGCCCCATAGCATAACGTAACAAGACGTGACAAACAAAAGTTAAGAGACGAGCAAAAAGAAAACGCCCGCAATGTCTCGTGGTTTAACGTTGAAGAGGAAGATATTCGAGACGCAAAAAAGATGAAAACCCGGCGAAACGGATTAATGTTGAATTATTAAAAGTTAACGAGCGTGTCGCACGGGCACACACAGCTTTTTAGAAGTTAGACAATGAGTTATTAGGCGTAGTAAAAATATGCGGTAACGCTTTGGAGCTGGTAACGTAAATGAGCTGCTCGATCCTCGGATCTTCCACCTTTTTATTTTATTTTATTTTATTTAACGAAGATTTTTCGTCTACCGTGAAAAAAAAAATAATTTAATTCTATAATTACGTAACATTATTTTGCACTTTTGACGAAACATCGTAATAATAAAGTTTTTTTTTTATTTGACACAGATTTTTTTGTTTGCAAAAAAAGTGACTTTCACGTATTCAATGATTTCTTGAGGCTTTATGTGGCTTTGATTAAAAAAAGGTATTGCCTTTTTTTGTTTTATTGGCTCGAATGATGTATAAACATCCGAATAATTATACGCAAAAGTTGTTTTGGGTGAAAAGAAATTTTCGGAAATATTCCGCTGCTGGTTTCGAAACTTTAAGGCCGTCTTCTAGTCTAGAGTTTTGAAAAAATCGATTTTTTTTTGCATATTTTCAATGTTTAGTATTTCAAGAATATACCCTCCAAAGGAAATTTGGAAATTCCAAATATTAACGGAGTCACAGCTGTAATTAGTGAGGTGGAAACTTAACCGGCGCTGCCGGACCGAATTGAACAATAGTCGGTTCCGTCTGCTCGCCTACCTGAGGCCCAAAGAACATCAAAAGACTTCGATTTTGAAGAAGAAGAAGTATTTTATGGACCAGGAATCGCCGATTAACGAAATGTAAGTATATGTACCATTATATGACTTAGACTGCCTGAAACTGTACTCGAATCTTTAAACGCGTTTTTCTCGAAACTACTTTTTTCGAGACGGTTGACATGATATCTCAAGTTGTAATGAAGCGATTTACTTGAAATTTTTTGTGGACCTTCTCTATACACCCCTCTATCGCCCCTACCAGATTTATCGCGAAATTTTGTTACTAATTATTTAAAAAAAAATCAACAATCGTGAAAATAAAACGGCAAAAAATGACCTTTTTTTTTAAACAGCCGCCATTTTGCGAATTTTTTTTTTGCCTGAGGTAGGGGCTATAATGACATCCTTACTAATTAAGAATCTATTTTTCTTTTTTTTTCAGATGACCAGGAGGGTTGGAATCATGTCAACCAGGAGAGGCCGTTTTTTTTCCACCCCCACTTTACCAGCCTGCATCTACCAGAATTATGGATTTTTTTTTTCGCCAATTTTTTTATACAATGTCAAAGGATGAATAAATATGTGGTAAAAAGATAGATACGGAAATATTTTTTTTTTTTTTTTTTTTTAATCGCATATTGAAAAATCCCCTAATTTTGGCCCTCTAGACTAGAAGACGGCCTTAAGGAGGTTGGAGCATTCCAGTTGAGTCAAATGACGGTTTATGAGTTTTTTTTTAAATTAATAGATCTCAAAAAAGTACCTAAGAGGTATAGATTTATTCTGTTGATGGTAAAAAAATTTTTTATGGCAATTTTCCGCCGCTGTTTTTGAAACTTTAAGTAGGTTGGAGCGTTCCAGTTGAGTCAAATGACGGTTTATGAGTTAAAAAAAAAAATAGATCTCAAAAAAGTGCCAAAGTTCCGAAAAAAAAAATTGCTAGAAAAATCGAAATAAATCGTAGGTCACGCCATGTTTTTCCGATTTTTATTCAATCAAGAAGAAAAAATGGTAACTTTTCTTTTTTCACCGAGGTACGATCGTCGTTCGAGCAGCTCTCCCACGGATTTTGTTTTTTTTTTTTTTTTTTTACTTCGATGGTGTGATTTGCCTGGACTCACCGATTCTCTTGACGTGGACGTCGCGGTTGAAGGAGACGCTTCTCTCGGGAAGCTTGCGAGTGATAACGGGTGAGGTCGAGACCCGTGTCTCGACGATCACCGAGGCCGAATGAGCCTCGTTTGGAAGATCACCGGTCTCGCCCTCGTTGGCCGATCTCAATGATTCCGAGCGCTGAACTTCGGGCATCTTCCTCCTCTCGTCACTCTACTTTTGATCATAACACGCCCTCCGCCGAGTATCCCTTTCGACCAGAGAGCTTCTCTACTCAAGTTTTCGAAATTTTCCAAAAGCCGCGAAAAAAAAAAGATAATTTTCTCTCGGCCACGTGTTGTTTTTTTTTTTTTTTTTTTTACTTATTCGTTATATCGTTTCATTTTTTTTTTCGTTTCTTTCGATTCGTCGTTTCGTTCTTCCCTCTCCGTCATACCTCTTTGTAATTCGTTTCGTTTTTTCTGTTTTTTTTTTTTGTTTTCTTTTCTTTCGTTCGGCGTTCGACGACCTGCAAAGCCAAGAAGCACAGAGTTGTATCTCATTTTGAATTCTTCTCGCGATTCTTTTTTAGCTGTACTTTTTTTTTCTACTTGTTCATCCCTCTCAGACCCTCCCCCGCCCCCCCCCCTTGCTTGTTCTCGAGTAATTTTCTCGTGTACGACAAAGTGATCGTGATAGGAATGACGATGACTACAAATTTCTAAAGCGTGTGCAAAAGTTTATTCGGTATCGCGCCCAAGACGCGATGAACTTTCACAAACACTTTACAGACGCAGGCTACATCGAATCATCATTTCTTATTATTATTTGACATTTTATTTTTCATTTTTTTTTTTTTGGAGATCTTGCGATCCTTATTGTGAAAGACACGTGTGTGTGTGTGTGTGTAGTTCGCGTGTATTGGTACGTGTAAAAATGATAAATGATAATGATTATGCGTACAGATGTACAGTAAAATCTCGATTAAGGAATTACGCGGATTTGAAAATGTCAAAAACATCAATTTTTTTTTTAAATTTTATTATCTAATAGTACAATATGTGTAGAATATTTTCCCAAAGTTTTAAGGCCTTATATACGCGAAAAATTTCAAAATTTTTCATTTTTTTATTATTTTTGATTCGCTTGGCCTGAACGGTTAGGAATATTTTAAGCTTTACAGAATTGAAAAATTCCAAAAATTGTATTAAATAAGATAAGATTGCATTTATAATAGATACCGCGCGGCGCGCCCGAGCGCCAACTTCAAAGTCGTTTTGTCCACGATTCACTTTTTTGAATCTTGTGAAAGTTCTAACTCTCGAACGAAGGTTCAGATCGCTTTGAAATTTTTACAACATATTCTTAGTATCGTCACCTATCGTGTGAACCACAGAAACCAAAATTTCAATTACACAAAAAAATATAAAAAATAAAATACCGACAGAAAATTGAGTAAAAAAATTTTAAGTTTCGAATTTTTATTTTTGGATTCCAGCCTGTCCGGTTAATCGAGGTTTCACTGTATATTTAGAGGAGACATAACGATGACGTTGCGATTTACGTCCTATGCCACTCTCTCTCCCTCTCTCTCTTTCCCTCTCTCGCCCTCTCTCTCTCTCTCCCTCTCTCTCTCTCTCTCTCTCTCTCTCTCTCTCTCTCTCTCTCTCTCTCTCTCTCTCTCTCTCCATCTTGCTCTCTTTCTCTCTGACGCAGTCGAGACATAAGGAGAGTCTCGCGGACGCACGCAGGACGCGACGATGCTTTCTCGTGCCGCGATATATAATAATGAGTGAGAGCATGACGCGGTAAGAATCACCTGGGGGGGGAAGGTATATAATACGACAGTGCGATGATTGAAAGATGACGATGGCCGATAAGTCGAGTGGAAAATAGCATGGAATCTATAAACATATAGTTGTACAGATTGGGAGATCCGGCTGTCGTGTTGAGCAAACGATCGTTTCCGGTGCAACGAACCGATGACATTATTTGCCGTTCACACACGCACGGATTTCCGTTTCTAATAAAAAAAAGAGAACAAAAAAAAAATTCGCGTGAGTGAAACCAAATGTATGAGTGATGTATGGGAGCCTTATGGGAATGCTGACATGCCTTTCATCGACCTAGCATCTTTGTGGGGGCGCGGTCCCTTTATAATGTAAAGAATAGCTCATGGGCGAAAATGAAGTTCACGAGGAAGCTGAGAGACTAATTTATGTCTCTGGAATCACAGATCAATTGGTAAATCGTTTAGTCACAAAACTTTTCTTGAAGCGAGTCCTGAAACTTTAAATGCATTTTCTTGAAAATCACTTTCTCGTGTAGCTCGTACAAGATTACTCAAAAACTAAGTGATCGATTATATTGAAATTTGCCACACTTTTAGGTAAGGTAATTACCGTCTATGTGAACCTAAAGCTCCTTCAAAATTAGTTTTTGAAAGCTTCTTTTTCATTAAGGAATACTATAGTGAAAATTTCATGAAGAATAGAACACTTTTCTCAAACACGTACAATGTTTTAAATTTTCACTTTTCTTTGGATTTTTTAGGTTCACATGGGGCGTGCAGGTCTTGGAAATGTAAAAATTCTTGGCTGTAATGGTTCAAATTAATGCAGCAGATGTTAGGTTGTACGCCGTGCAACAACTCAGGTGACAACCTTCTCTGAAACGAGTGTCGTACAGCCGCCTATTTTTAAATATTAAAGAAGCAAAAAATTCTTTAGGAAAATTAGAAAATGTAATAATATATAGAAGAAAATTTAATTCAGTCGAATAAATTTAATCAAAAAAAAATTACTTTCATTAAATTGAATGAGTTTAATTAAATTAAGTGAATTTGATTAAATTGAATGAATTTAATTAAATTAAATGAATTAAATTGATCCAAATGAATTTGATTAAATTGAATGTATTTAATTAATCCAAATGAATTTAATTTAAATAAACGAATTTAAGAAAATTTAATGAATTTAATTAAATTAATAAAAAAATTCAAGAATCCAAGTAAATAATTTCGATACAAAAAAATCTTGAAAATTCGCTTATTTTCGGCTGCCTGAAGGGAACGCCTCTCTTAAATAAAAAAAAAAAAAGAATAAAAATTCGGCAAAAAAAAAGAGGCCCAAGTACATTTTTCCTTCGATAAATATTTCTTTCCTAGATCCTTCGAGAATACGTGCGCAAAATTCGTATCTCGTTAAGACGAGAAACCGTGCATACACACGCTTATGGTCCAAGATGAGTATCGTATTAATTATTACACGTTGGAGGATGAGCCGACCCTCTCGAGTGTTGGTGCTATATTCACCTGAAAGATCAGAGCACCTCACATTTTCGTCTCCGTCGTATTTCTTACGTACTTGACGCGAATACGGAGCGAGACAGTGAAAAAAAAAAAAAAAAAAAAAAAAAACAGAGAAAAGGCTGAAGAACAACTGGGTGAAATCTGAGATGCGAAGAAAAAAATTTCGGCGGTCGCCGGTACCACGTGCTCGGCAAAATTAAAATGCATCAGATTGCTCGTCGGTTTATTACGTATCACGTGGCGTCTCTCCGCGGTACTTTGCTCGCGCCTTTCCTTCGTCCACTCGTTTTCTTATTCGTTTCTTTTTTACTCGCACGACACAAGTCGCGAATGTGTGTCTCGTTGTCCTCGCGATTTCTTGATCTCCGAGTAAGATCATGATTTTTTTGCCTCTCTCTCTCTCTCTCTCCCCCTCCCTCTCTCTCTCTCTCTCTCCTCGTCCGCATCGCAAAATTATTTATCCTGCGATCCTTTCGGCACGAGCACGTTAATTTTTTTTCCCCCCAAGGATGGCATTACTCAAATTTTAATTATGAAACACGTCCGATGACGGAGAAGAGGGATGGGGGGGGGGGGGGGGGGGGGGGTGCGAGGGGTAAGATGGACGTCGAGTATAAACGCGAGACTCGTCGGATAAAAACGATAAATCTGATCCTTGTCCGGAGTTTCGTGTGTACAAACGTGAATATATGCAATAAGCGAATTAAAATGCATTATGCGTTTTGTGCACCCCGTCGCGCGCGTGTGGCACACATGAACTTTCGAGCTCGGGCGGCGCTCGTTCGCCCTTGAAGACAATGGGGGTGACCCCGACGGCGACAGCCCAAGGCCGCATTGTCTTCGTACACTTTTGCCACCTTAACGAGTACTGCACAGCGCGCGCTTTAAAGACATGCATCACATAGTTGCACGTGTGACAAGGTGCCTCGTGGACGGCATAACGAGAAGCAAAAATGGGCAAAAAAATTGCCTCTCATTTCTTCAGCGCGATAGGCCGGAATTATTATGGCGCGGAATAATTACTCGTTTTGTCGGAATTCTCTTTTTTTTTTTTTGTGCGGCTTTCAAACGAATGGGAAATTGAGAGAAATTGGAAAAAGGGTTGAAGTAGTGAGTGTTTAAAAAAAAAATACTTTAAAGACACATTTGAAAAAGTGATGAAAAAATCGACAGATATTACACAATGTGGAACTGTTTCATAGCATTGAAAATGTAATCGGACTTTACGGGTGATAAAAAAGGTACATGCAAATAATGAGTTGCTCTTTCTCTCTCTCATTCTCTCACTTTCTTTTCACATTCTCAACCCAACCTCAACCCCAACATTAAACCCAAACAAATCCAACCTCAACCCCAACATTAAACCCAAACAAACCCAACCTCAACCCCGACATTAAACCCAAACAAACCCAACCTCAACCCCGACATTAAACCCAAACAAACCCAAACTCAACCCCGACATTAAACCCAAACAAACCCAAACTCAACCCCAACATTAAACCCAAACAAACCCAAACAAACCCAAACAAACCCAAACAAACCCCAACATTAAACCCAAACAAATCCAACCTCAACCCCAACATTAAACCCAAACAAACCCAACCTCAACCCCGACATTAAACCCAAACAAACCCAACCTCAACCCCGACATTAAACCCAAACAAACCCAAACTCAACCCCGACATTAAACCCAAACAAACCCAAACTCAACCCCAACATTAAACCCAAACAAACCCAAACAAACCCAACCTCAACCCCGACATTATACCCAAACAAACCCAACCTCAACCCCAACATTAAACCCAAACAAACCCAACCTCAACCCCAACATTAAACCCAAACAAACCCAACCTCAACCCCAATATTAAACCCAAACAAACCCAACCTCAACCCCGACATTAAACCCAAACAAACCCAACCTCAACCCCAACATCAAACCCAAACAAACCCAAACAAATCCAACCTTCAACGCAAATAAGCCCCACATTAAACCCAAACAAGGGATTCTGGGTTCGAGTCATTCTTAACCCCAAACGAACCCCAAACGAACCCAAACAAACCCCAAAGTTCAAGCCAAACGAACCCAACCTTAAACCCAAACAAACTCAAACAAACCTAACCTTAAACCCAAGCAAGCCCAACCTCAAGCCCAACATTAAACCCAAACAAACCCAACCTCAACCCCAACATTAAACCCAAACAACCTCAACCTTAAACCCAAACAAGCCCAACCTTAGCCCCAAACAAACACCAAAGATAAACCCAAACAAACCTAACCTTAAACCCAAACAAACTCAAAATAAAAGGGTTGAAATTTTTGGAACTAAGCAAGAGATAAATATTTCCCTCTGCGCAAAATAAATAAAATGCAACCCAAAAGTTTTAGAAAAAAAGAAACTTAGAAAGAATGAACTAAGAACTGAACTTTAAATTATTCAAAATTTTGTTTAAAAATTCTAAAATTCTGAAAATCCAAAATTCTAATATTCTAAAATCCTAAAATTCTAAAACCATTAATTATAGAAATATAAATTCTAAGATCAAACATTATTGTTCGAACTAAGCAAGAGATACATATTCCCCTCTACGAAAAATAAAAAAAATGCAACCCAAGATGAAGAATGCAATAATAATAAGATAAAAATTCGTGAAAATATTTAACGGCACGTCCCAAATTCTTAACAAAGAAAAGAAAAACAATTAATTTTATCTACACGTCCTCTTAGTGTCGCAACTCGCATAATCCGCCCCCGTTGAGGCTCCTAAAGACTTTATCGTCTCGTTGATACATACGCGTGCGAGTACGACGATGAAAAGCGAGCGAGAATACTCGCGCGCCCGAAATGTATAGCGCGCGAATGTACCGGGAGATAAATGCCGTCGCGCGCCGTAAGCAAATGAGACGATTCGGACAGTCGCACCGAGATTCATGGTCGCATAATAAGAGATCGCGCGGGCACAGGAGAAGAGGATCTGTAGAGAGAGAGAGAGAGAGAGAGAGAGAGAGAGAGAGAGAGAGAGAGAGAGAAAGAGTGAGAGAGCGGAGCAGGAGCCCTGGACACGGATTGAGAGATACATTACGCTTGGACTCTGCGGTAAAAGGCAGAGCTTCAAGCTTTCAACTCGCATCAGCCTCACGGGATACCCTCGGGGAGAGGGGGCGGCAAAAAGGCCGAGAGAGAGAGAGAGAGAGAGAGAGAGAAAGAGAGAGAAAGAGACGTAGACGGACAGACAGAACGCTTTTTAGCTCTCGCGCCGTATTTGGCGAGACCTCGAAGAGGAGGCCGTCTCCTTGCGAGGGGGCGATCTCGTTTCCTTGATCTCTCGTATACCGCGAGCGACCCCCTCGCGGTCTTTGAAAGTATTTTGCCTCAAGCACACCTTTAATCCAATTTTGACGTTAAAAAAAAAACAAATTCACGCGCATCATTTCAGAGCTCGAAAAATAAGTAATAAATTATTTTTAACTGATCAATTGTGCAAATGATTTTCATCTATACATGTGAGTTTCGTGACTGACTGACATATAGACAACGCACAGCCTTAACCGTTTGAGATAGAAACATGAAATGGGGCGTAATAGTTTGTATGGAAAATTGTATTCCGTGCGTGTATCAACTTAAATTGAAACTTGGTATAAATATTCTTTAAAACAAATAATAAAACGCCTATTTTAGGATGTTATTTTAACAACTGCTAATTAGCGGTGCAACGGGTTATTGAAGGTTGTTTGGGAAAATCGTATTCCCTACCGTCATTCCAATAAAGTTCGGAAGATATGTCCCTTAATAGGCGTAGAGGCTTATGTTCTAAAATTCTAAAATTCTAAAATTCTAAAATTCTAAAATTCTAAAATTCTAAAATTCTAAAATTCTAAAATTCTAAAATTCTAAAATTCTAAAATTCTAAAATTCTAAAATTCTAAAATTCTAAAATTCTAAAATTCTAAAATTCTAAAATTCTAAAATTCTAAAATTCTAAAATTCTAAAATTCTAAAATTCTAAAATTCTAAAATTCTAAAATTCTAAAATTCTAAAATTCTAAAATTCTAAAATTCTAAAATTCTAAAATTCTAAAATTCTAAAATTCTAAAATTCTAAAATTCTAAAATTCTAAAATTCTAAAATTCTAAAATTCTAAAATTCTAAAATTCTAAAATTCTAAAATTCTAAAATTCTAAAATTCTAAAATTCGAAAATTCTAAAATTCTAAAATTCTAAGGTTTTATTACTAAGAATTTTTTTTTCGAAAATCAACCGCTAAAAGGGTGGAAATGGGACGTGCCCAGACAAACCCAAACAATTTTTTACGGAAAATTGACTTCCTTGCCTGTATACACTTGAAATTCGGTATAAACATTCTTCAAAGCAAATAATAAAACGCAAATTTTAAGATTCTTTAAATCAACCCCTGATAAGGGGTGCAGCCTGGTAATGAGCGAAATTTCACGCGGGCGAATCCGCGAACGGAAGCTAGTAAATAATATTTACTGCTCAGCTTCGTTATTGTATTTATCGTCGACGTCGTGTGCGCGAAGACGTTTATTTTCTTAGATGATCTCATCGCCTCGGTATTCACGAGAATTTCCGTATACCGTCCAGAAATGGAATTGTGAGATTTTGAAGGCACGACGCGCCAATCGAATTCCCCTCGCTCGATTTATCCTCGTCTGACCAGCACAGCCACCCATCTACTTCGAGAACTTCGCCTTTTTTTTCCGTTTCCGAAATTTGTCGCGTGCAAAGAGGAATTCATTTGTGTTGCTGACACAACATTCGCCTCAGACGCGCGATTTTTTTTTCGTCAACTGAGCTCGTACACGAAGATTATTAGACGAATCGAATGGAAACTTTTTTTTTTTTTTGGATTCGCGATATTTTTTGTCACGAAATAAGGAAAATAGTATGGGCATTGTAAGCTTCGTTGCTAAACGGAGCACGTATGTAAAAACTGTACAATTTTGTTATTCAACTTCATGGAATAAATTATTATGGGTCAGTTCGTCGAAAAATAAAAATTCTTCGTCGAGTCGACAAGTTTTGCTTTAATTCGAATGGTACGTAAATTTCCACGATTTGTCTTATGAAATTATCAAATTTAAATAGAATTAATTTATGTCTTACTAAAAACTTAATCATATATGAGTTATATGTAATTGGTTGATTATGTACTACATTATTTATGTATCGATCATATATTATAAATAATATTGATATATTATTAAAATTAAAATTAAATACCGAATCTCAAAGGATCGTGCATTACTCAGAGACGCAAATTGCGTCGTTTTGAGGTTTTATTAAGTAGATAAATTTTTTACCAAATTCCCACGGTTTATCTTTTCATTTTTATCAAGCCAGGACGTAATTCTCCAAATTGTCGTAGTTCTTCGCAAAATATTAGGTGTAGTAAAAAGAAATCGATTATTTTTTGCAATAGATGGCTTTAGTAATCTGTATCACGCGTTGTATAAGTGCGATCGGATTACGCTAGATGGCGTTAGAAAGATAAGATTTCGTACTAAAATAAACATTTCAGACAGTTTTGTGATTGCTTGACTCAATATTTTTTGAGCGCGCGTCAAAGATGGCCACCAGCAAAGTGAAAATACGCCATATTTTACAGTTTTTCTTCGATAAAGGCGAAAACGCAAGCCAGGTGGCTGAAAATGTGAATAGTGTTTATGGTCCTGATACTGTAACAGCCAATTACGCGCAATTTTGGTTTCGTCGATTCCGTTCCGGTAATTTTCATGTCAAAGATGCACCACGCTCTGGAAGGCCAATTGTCGAAAATGTCGATAAAATAATGGAAATCGTCGAGTCCGACCGTCATGTAAGCACTGTTTCGATTACTCAGGAGCTAAACATTGCACAAAAAACCGTTTGGAACCACTTGAATAAGGCTGGATACAAAAAGAAGCTCGATGTATGGGTGCCACACGAGTTAACGCAAAAAAACCTCATGGATCGAATTTCCATCGGCGAATCGCTGCTGAATCGCAACAAAATCGAGCCATTTCTGAAGCGGATGGTGACTGGTGATGAAAAGTGGGTCACTTACGACAACGTCAAGCGAAAACGGTCGTGGTCGAATCGCGGTGAGCCGGCGCAAACGGTGGCCAAGCCAGGATTGACGGTCAGGAAGATTTTACGGTGTGTTTGGTGGGATTGGCAGGGAATCATCTACTATGAGCTACTCCCCTACGGCCAAACTCTTAATTCGTACCTGTACTGTCAACAATTGGTCCGTCTGAAGGAAGCAATCGCCCAGAAGCGGCCAGCTTTGGCCAATAGGAGAGGAATTCTGTTCCATCGGGACAACGCTACGCCACACACATCGATAGTGACTCGCCAGAAGCTCCGGGAGCTTGGTTGGGAGGTTCTTATGCATCCACCTTATAGTGCGGATCTGGCACCAAGTGATTACCACCTGTTCCTGTCTATGGCGAAAGATTTTGCTGGTGAAAAATTCGCCTCAAGAGAAGCTTGTGAAAATCGACTGTCCCAGTTTTTTGCCAATAGGGACGAGGGTTTCTATGAGAAAGGCATAAGGAAATTACCTTCAAAGTGGCAACAAGTTATCGATCAAAACGGTGCATATTAGACCTAAATCGGATCATTCTAACTATGCTAAATAAAGCCTTCAATTTCATGCAAAAATAATGAATTTCTTTTTACTACACCTTATATATAAGAATAGCTATAGAAGTACGTAGGATTTTTTTGATATATTGTTTTTTGTCAAAATGCCGCATTTCTAAAACAAAAAGTATAAAATGCCACGAGAAAATCGTCAGAAAATTGTTTATAAAAAAGGAACTATGCAATATAATAAAAAAAAATCCTACGTAGTGCCTCAGTAAATGTAATTCTAAATATGCAGTTAAAATTTCAAGTGAATCGGTTGAAATTTGTTTGAGTTATGAGTCCGGCCGACTTGATGTAGAGATAAACGCGTTTAAAGTTAGTAGAAAGTCGAGATATGAATCAAGAGGGGTTGCGCTAGAATTCAAAAATCGAGTACTTAGAGATTTTTCACACCCATAATCCTTGGGAATTTAATTTTATAGGTACTAAGGTACATTTTTAACAAAAAAAAAATTGATTTTCGGAAAATCCTAGTGGCCTAAGGCCTTAAGGCCACTCTTGGCACGCGGATATTCCGGTTCCGAAACCCGGATATCTCTCTGTCTCTCTCTCTCTCTCTCTGTCTCTCTGTCTCTCTCTCTCTCTCTCTTTCTCTCTCTCTCTCTCTCTCTCTCTCTTGCTCTCTCTGGTTCCTCTCTCGGCCATTAACGGCAAGAATACGAGAGGAGTGACGAAATAAAAAAGAGAATCGTTACGATATAGTATTAGTTAGCGGAACAGTAAAAAAAAAAAAAAAACCGAATGCCCATTCGCGAATCTCGAAACTCCAAACATATACATTCGTGTATTGTAAAGTGTGTAGGATATAAAAAAAAGAAGAAGAACAAAAACAGGCTCGAATGGACGATCGTGTTGACTTGTTTCGGAACTTGCCGTTTTCCTTCCTTCCCTCTTCCCCCCGCCCCGGCCACCTGGTTCCAGCCTCGCCCTCACCCATGCGAAGGATATTTCGCTCAAATTGGACCAGAATTTTCAATATTTTCTCAAAGATTTCATTCACGAAACATCAATCAGAAACAAAATCAAATCAAGCCTCAATCAAATAATTTCTTTTTTGTCGAAACATTTCGATAATTTTATTTGTTGAAAAAAGCTTGCCGAAAAAAAGGTATTTTACACGGAAATCCCCATACGTAGAGCAAACATCTTTTTTATTTCCTACGGAATAAAAATGCTAGTGTACAGTCGCATTTAGCGAGTCCTGTTCTTTTCCCCTCTCTCTCTCTCTCTCTCTCTCTCTCTCTCTCTCTCTCTCTCTCTCTCTCTCTCTCTCTCTCTCTCCCTCTCTCTCACTCTGTCTCGGTAAAAGTCAAAAGTCTCTGTATCGTTTCTCTCTTTTTTTTTTATAGCTTGCTTTTCGTCCGAGAGCATTATTGGTGAGAGTTGACCGGTCGAGGACTCACCGAGAGTCGAGTTAAAATTGATGGGACTTGTTTTTACCTCGTTAAATTTCTTTTGCGACTCCACGCACGCGCACACTGCGCGCGGCCACACGAACGTTCATCACCTCCCAGCAATATATATATATATATATATATATATATATATATATATATAGCAAATCAAATTTATATGTCAAATATGAATATCGAA
>CAWVQM010000419.1:0-17990 GCA_963932345.1 Ophion ventricosus | reverse complement strand
ATCCTTTGACATTGTATAAAAAAATTGGCGAAAAAAAAAATCCATAATTCCGGTAGATGCAGGCTGGTAAAGTGGGAGTGGAAAAAAAACGGCCTCCCCTGGTTGACATGATTCCAATCCTCCTGGTCATCTGAAAAAAAAAATAGATTCTTAATTAGTAAGGATGTCATTATAGCCCCTACCTCAGGCAAAAAAAAATCGCAAAATGGCGGCTGTTTAAAAAAAAAGGTAATTTTTTGCCGTTTTTTTTCTCACGATTGTTGATTTTTTTAAAATAATTAGTAACAAAATTTCGCGATAAATCTGGTAGGGGCGATAAAGGGGTGTGTAGGGAAGGTCCACAAAAAATTTCAAGTAAATCGGTTCATTACAACTTGAGATATCATGTCAACCGTCTCGAAAAAAGTAATTTCGAGAAAAATGCGTTTAAAGATTCGAGTAGAGTTTCAGCCAGTCTAAGTCATATAATGGTACATATACTTACATTACGTTAATCGGCGATTCCTGGTCCATATCACAAAGGGTAGGGGACCTCAAGTAGTCAAGAAACGTGATTATCATAATGGATAGTCGAGCACGCCACCAAAGTTGCATTTTTAGATGTACTTTTCGCTTATAGTTGTGTCAACCATATTATGATTACGGTGCCAATAAACTGTACGGGATTTTACTATCCCCTCTTTTGTCGTGGGCGTCTTTCATTGATACCATGTACTTTGCTCTCAGTGCAGCATTAGTATTTGTGCGCCAATTTTGTGATATAGCTGAATTAACCATATCGATATTGTAAAGCCTTTTACAATAGTGGATAGTAATTTTGAAGATACCGGATAGTCAAACACGCCACCAAACTCACATGTTTACGTATACTTTTCGCTTACAGTTGCGTTAACCATATTATGATTGCGGTGACAATAAACTATAGGGAATTCGACTATACTCTCTTTTACCATGCGCGTTTTTTTTTGTAAATACTATACACTTTTCTCTCAGTGCACGCACGTGTTAATTTTGCAATTTTCAAAATTCGATATTGAGAAAACTATTGCGATGGGCCAAAAATCATTTTACACACTATCTTATATCGTGAAAAACAAGGTCTGTACTAAATTTCAGCCAAAACGGAGGTAACAGCTACCCGAGTAGAAATCCTGCTCCGGCTACAAGAAAGGCATGATCAGGCATCCCGAGTAGAAATATTGTCAGACTGGCTTGATATTTGATCCGGGCCTGATCACGTTGTAGTCCGGAGGCCTTACTTAAGGTATGCCACAATTTGCCTGATCCGATCGGTGTCAGGTGATAGTCAGGCAACTGGATGTAATGTTTCCTCCAGTTGCCTGATCCAGCTAGCTTCAGGCTATGGTCGAGTAAGTGGACTTACGGCTTGCTTCAATTCGCCTGATCCGACTACTTAAGGCCGGATCCTGAATTAGAAGGTCCAAAAAATCGATTTTTTTTTAAATTGTTTAAATCTATTCCTGATGTATCTATGAATGTCTAGACAAAGTTTTATAGCCCAATTCGAAATATTTCCAAAGATACAGCACTGAACGTAGTGGAGTGTCGAGCAGGTATACGGGCGCTCGGGCAGTTAGGGCGCCCGTTTTCTCGAGTTTTCGTTTTTACGATTTTTCTAATTTGGCGTATCTGATTACAAAAAAACTAGAAGTCCAATCGAAACAAACCAAAGCTTGTTCGCTTCAGTATCGTTTTCTTTTCTATTTGAACTAAAATCATTGTCGAAAAAAAAATTCTTAACAATTTTTTTAGCAAGTTGAAGTAATTTTTTTTTTTCACAAAAAGCACATTTTCTACTTCAAACCCGAAAAAACATTCAAATTTCAAAATTTTTTTCGTTTTTTTAGTTCATATAGAAGAAAAATATGTCTCAATTAAAATGGTTTTTGGTTTTTTTGTTTCAGATGAAAATTACGAGCTCCATTTGTCACGCCGCATGGAAACAGCAGTGGCACGAATGTGCATAAAAATCGGTTGCCTGTTGATATTTTTCTTTAAAAAAAATTGTTTTCTTATGTTCAGACATGCAATAAAATAATCTGAAAATTTCGCTAAACTTGCTTTTTTTTTACCCGAAAAAAATTCCTCAAAATATCGATTTTTCGAACCGGCTAATTCAGGATCCCGCCTTAAGGCAGTAGTCTGCTTTACAGGCTTCAAAAAATCGATTTTTCGTTTTTGTCTTAAATCTATTCCAAAACTATCCAAGAATATGTGTTCAAAATTTTAGAGGCCAATTCGACATATTTTCGAAGCTAGATCAGTTTTAGTGGCCGAGCGTCGAGCAGGTGCGAATGCTCGGGCAGAACTTTACAGCCCGTTTTCTCGAGTTTTCATTTTCACAAGTTTTGGAAAACGGTGCCGGCGATAGTAAAAACAATATATGTCTGATCGAAAAATACCAAAGTGATCTAGCTTCAGTATTGAATTATCTTCTATTTGAACTAAAAAAGTTGGACAAAAGTACTATTTAAATTACTTGTTTTGCAACTTAAAGTGAATTTTTTTTTTCAAAAAAGTGATTTTTTTTTTCAAACTTCGAAAAAATTTGGAATTTCGTCATTTCTTCGGTATTTTTTCAGTTCATATAGAAAAGGAACTTATAAAAACTAAAAAAAAATTTGGTTCCACTGTTTCAGATGCATCGCACGACCTCCATCACCGGCACCGATTTACGAGTGCACACTCCAGGCGCCCCAGAAAAATCGTTACAACTTTGGCAAATTTCAATAATTTGTAATAATAAAAATTGTTTTTTAAAGCTTGAATATAATATACTATCGTCTCAAAATTTCGTTTACCGCAATCATTTCCTTCCCTTTCAAAAAAATTGTTGAAAAAACGCTTTTTTTTCGGCTCCTAAAGCAGACTACTGCCTTAAGTAGTCGGGTCAGGCGAATTGAAGTGAGCCGTAAGTCCAATTGCTTGACCATCGCCTGAAGCTAGCTGGATCAGGCGAATTGAGGCAAGCCGTAAGTCCACTTACTTGACCATAGCCTGAAGCTAGCTGGATCAGGCAACCGGAGGAAACACTACATCCAGTTGCCTGACTATCACCTGACACCGACCGGATCAGGCAAATTGAGGCATACCTTAAGAAAGGCCTCCGTACGACAACGTGATCAGGCCCGGATCAAATATCAAGCCAGCCTGACAATATTTCTACTCGGGTATTCGGAAGTTTATCCATCAAGCCCAACAACTTTTATATTCATATCTTTTATAAAATCCTCAAAAAAAAAACAAATCGCGAAAACAGCCTTTTTTCGTGGCTCCAAAGTGGACTGGCCCCTTAAAATGTTCGTGGTTTTTGAGGAGGCCAAGAATTTCGAGGTTTTTCATTTTTTATGGAAATATTTTCTCCATGGTATAACATACGCGAAATCCTGTGTCGCAATAATAATAATAATAATAATAATGATAATAGTGGTAGTAGTATGTAGAGCGACGAGACCACGACTGGTGGCTGTGACAGGCAATTCTCCCTCGCCGATCTACGGAATGAGATAGAAAGAGACGGTGAACGCTAGAGGGTCGATGGGAAACTCGCGCGTGCCCGATAATCGCCCCTACAGAATCCCGATCCCTACGGATTTGCCGTTTTAATGAGAGCTCAAGCGCGAAGTAGAAATGTGCGCTGTATGCACGAGCTTTCATTCCCACCGATCAATAGTACGAGGCAGCGTGGAAAAGAAGAAAAAAAAAACGCACGAAGACGTAATTACGAGCACTTTTTTGTTTTTTTTTTAAGCAAGAACAAATCCTGAAAATACACATTTCAAAACGATAAATGTTTTTTTTTCTTCATTTATACAAAATTCAATAAAACGTACACATTGTTTTAGACAATTTCAGGATGATGCGGAAAATCTACGAACATTTATTTTCCCTTCTTCTTTTGAAAAGCAAACCCTCTTTGGGTTTTTGTATGCCGACGAAGATTCGTAGACAGGCGAAAAAAAAAAAAGATTATTTTTGTTTTTCATCGGTAATTCAGTGAAAATTGAAGAAAAAAAAAAACAACATTTGATGAAATGCGAATCGTCAATTTTTGATAGTAATTAATTCTGCAATTTTCAGCAGATGAGCTGAATTTTTCACTCCGATTTGAGAATTTTCAGAACAGAGGACATATCGACGGCAGTATGGAAGAACGTGCTATCTCAAATTGTGATAGCAGAACGTGCTATCCCAAATTGTGATAGAAGAACGTGCTATCTCAAATTGTGATAGAAGAACGTGCTATCTCAAATTGTGATAGAAGAACGTGCTATCTCAAATTATGAGAGAAGAACGTGCTATCTCAAATTGTGATAGAAGAACGTGCTATCTCAAATTGTGATAGAAGAACGTGCTATCTCATATTATGAGAGAAGAACGTGCTATCTCAAATTGTGATAGAAGAACGTGCTATCTCATATTATGAGAGAAGAACGTGCTATCTCAAATTATAAGAGAAGAACGTGCTATCTCAAATTGTGATAGAAGAACGTGCTATCTCAAATTGTGATAGAAGAACGTGCTATCTCATATTATGAGAGAAGAACGTGCTATCTTAGATTGTGATAGAAGAACGTGCTATCTCAAATTGTGATAAAAGAACGTGCTATCTCAAACTATAAGAGGAGAACGTGCTATCTCAAATTGTGATAGAAGAACGTGCTATCTCAAATTGTGATAGAAGAACGTGCTATCTCATATTATGAGAGAAGAACGTGCTATCTCAAATTGTGATAGAAGAACGTGCTATCTCAAATTGTGATAGAAGAACGTGCTATCTCAAATTATAAGAGAAGAACGTGCTATCTCAAATTGTGATAGAAGACCGTGCTATCTCAAATTGTGATAGAAGAACGTGCTATCTCATATTATGAGAGAAGAACGTGCTATCTTAGATTGTGATAGAAGAACGTGCTATCTCAAATTGTGATAAAAAAACGTGCTATCTCAAACTATAAGAGAAGAACGTGCTATCTCAAATTGTGATAGAAGAACGTGCTATCTCAAATTGTGATAGAAGAACGTGCTAACTCATATTATGAGAGAAGAACGTGCTATCTCAAATTGTGATAGAAGAACGTGCTATCTCAAATTGTGATAGAAGAACGTGCTATTTCGAATTGTGATAGAAGAACGTGCTATCTCGATCAGTCAACATATTTTCATTGATACAGCACTGGTATTTGGGGCACCTCAGTATACAGAGCACTTTTTCTGTAAGGTTATTTAATTTTCTAATATTATTTAGCTCGATGATAGAAAAAAATTAAGATATGTTTGAATAAACAACTTTTTTTTTAATCATCAATATATTTATTTATATGGAATTTTTAGAACCTACAGTTACTGTAGGTAACTGGTAAATTCCATATAAATAAATATATTGATGATAAAAAAAAAGTTGTTTATTCAAACATATCTTAATTTTTTTCTGTTATCGAGCTAAATCATATTAGAAAATTAAATAACTTAACAAAAAAAGTGCTCTGTATACTGAGGTGCCCCAAATAACAGTGCTGTATCAATGAAAATATGTTGACTGATCGAGATAGCACGTTCTTCTATCACAATTCGAGATAGCACGTTCTTCTATCACAATTTGAGATAGCACGTTCTTCTATCACAATTTGACATAGCACGTTCTTCTCTCATAATACGAGATAGCACGTTCTTCTATCACAATTTGAGATAGCACGTTCTTCTATCACAATTTGAGATAGCACGTTCTTCGCTCATAATTTGAGATAGCACGTTCTTCTATCACAGTTTGAGATAGCACGTTCTTCTATCACAATTTGAGATAGCACGTTCTTCTATCACAATTTGACATAGCACGTTCTTCTCTCATAATACGAGATAGCACGTTCTTCTATCACAATTTGAGATAGCACGTTCTTATATCACAATTTGAGATAGCACGTTCTTCTATCACAATTTGAGATAGCACGTTCTTATATCACAATTTGAGATAGCACGTTCTTCTATCACAATTTGAGATAGCACGTTCTTCGCTCATAATTTGTGATAGCACGTTCTTCTCTCACAATTTGAGATAGCACGTTCTTCTATCACAATTTGAGATAGCACGTTCTTCTATCACAATTTGGGACAGCACGTTCTTCTATCACAATTTGACATAGCACGTTCTTCTCTCATAATACGAGATAGCACGTTCTTCTATCACAATTTGAGATAGCACGTTCTTCTATCATAATTTGAGATAGCACGTTCTTCGCTCATAATTTGAGATAGCACGTTCTTCTATCACAGTTTGAGATAGCACGTTCTTCTATCACAATTTGAGATAGCACGTTCTTCTATCACAATTTGGGACAGCACGTTCTTCTATCACAATTTGAGATAGCACGTTCTTCCATACTGCCGTCGAAATGATCTGCACAACATTTCATAATCGAGGATGGAAAAATCGATAGGTAAGACTTTTTTATTTTTTCAACAATTCTCCAAACTTTTGCTTCGAGCCTTATTTCGTCAGCGAACTTCCGTGGCATGAGGAATCATCCCTATCACCCTCCAACGAATTCGACCTTTCCTTTGAATTCATCGAGGGGAAGTTTGGAGTGTAGACCACGCGACTGGTGGAGACGAGGCATTAAGGGTGAATAACATTGCTCATCCTGAATGGAATATCGTTGCGAAAACGTCGATACAAATATATTTGAACCCTCTTTTCTGTGGTCATCTTATTTTTGTAATTATTCGCGAACGATGAAAGAAGAGGGAAAGCCGGAGAGGGTTGGCCAAATGTTACAATGAGCTAGTAGTACCCGCGTCCAAGAAGAATTCCACTCGTGTTCTCAAATATCATCCTTCGAAGGTCGCTATGGAGCACGTACGTGAATTTTCAAAAAAAAAAAAAAAATATCGTCTCGTGTCCTCGAGGGACCATTCCACTGTAAAATTTGTCAAAATCGTTTTTTTGTTTTTGTTGCATTATCCAAAAATATGGACTTTTATAAACATGCTGTTAAATTTTGGTCGCGAAATTCGAATTATTCTAGTCGATAAAGCCTTTTCTAGAAAAAGGGAAATGACGTTTTTTTGCAAAACGCCTTTTTTTTTTCTAAACGGTGGAAGATTTTTAAACGAAGAGTTTTCAAGCTATTCGGCGCAAATTTTGCCAAATCATTGTTCACGCCATTCCTTAACGTCGTACGGAAGGGTTTTTTTTTTTATTTCATAATTTCAAATTTTTTAAAACTAAAAACTTCCCAATTTGATATTGAATTTTGTAAAAAGACCACAATTTTGTTGATTTTCCATCGAAAAAACAAAATCCTCCGTACGACTCTACAATTTTTCATACTGATTAATAATCTTTTTGGTTTTTTTTTTCTTTTCTTTCGGACAAGTTTTGGAGGAGTGGGACTTTCCACCGCTAGGCGCAATTTTTTTTAGGCATAAAAAATAAAAGTAAAACAAAAAATAGTGTTATGCACAACACAAGTAATTTGAATAAACGAAAAAAATATCGTATAATTAGCAAATTTTATTAAACAAAATAAAACCATGAAAATCCGATTTTTCGTCGAACTTTTCAAAGAGCAAAAATATTGAAATTAATTGAGGCACGAATTTTTCGACACCCACAAGAGATTCACAATTTCTCGTTGCGAAGATTCTCCCGGGCCTGATTTTTATCGAGCTTTCAATTAATAATACCACACGGAGAGAATTAAATGTTAAAAATCACCGTGCAGTAACGGCAACCAGATGACAAGCCTGAAACTTCGCTTATTATTACTGAGTAAAATACAGATTTTCACGAAAATAAAATAAAATTTCTTCTTCAGATAGAAAATTTTACCAGATTTTCTAGTAAATTTTCATGTGTAAGAAAATACGGAAAACTTAAATTTAAAAAATATATAATATCAGCGAAATTTTACTGTGCATTTTATTATTTTATGCCTTTGAAAAATGTCTATAAAAAAACGTATCGTCTTTATAACAGTTATTTTAAGATTTATTATAAAGATTTAAATGAGTGTTATAGGAAAATGTATTGTGCTCTCGGTAAAAATTATCGTGCGCGCTACCCTTCTTGTATAGTAAAATTTTAGCTACGTATTTGAAATTTTCTGTAACGTGAGTTAAAAAAAAAACTTGTCGCATACGAATTATTATGCTTTTCTCACTTGTCACCACGTTGAAATATATCATGGTAATTTTTACCATGAAATTCACCACAAAAATTACTTTTTAATTCTCTCCGTGCACTTCAATTGAACATGAATACGTTTTACTGTCGCAACATTGATCGAAATTACAAATATGATAATTTTCATTGTATAGATTTAGGATTTCGGTCTATTATTTTCTTTTTCTTCGAAAGATTTAATGAAATGATTTTTATTTCATAAAATGTTGATCCTTTAAAAATAAACATATGAATTTAACACGGTCGCTTGGTGGAAAAACAGCTTGCTGCATGCGTTAAGGAGCCAGTGCACTTTGAAAATTTCGAAAAATCGATTTTTTTTTTTACTGTTTTCGAAAGTACATACATTCAGAAATATTGTGTCAATATTGTGTCAATATTGCCGATTGAGTTTAAGTAAGAGTTTTTCATAGTATAAACTTCAAACGCGTTTTTCTCGAAACAACGTTTTCAAAATCTAGCTCCATCGTATCTCTAAAAGTAATAAACCGATTCTCTTGAAATTTCAACCACATATTGTAAAACATGATTCGCAACAAGATGACCCTCGATGGTTTTAAAATTTTGATTTTTACTCTTTTATTTGTTGCGAAAAACTGCGAAAAAAATGCGTTTTTTAAATTACTTTTTTCGTTTTTCATCTGCCATTTTTTTATTTTTTGATAAAACTTTATATCCGAGGGTCATTTTGTAGCTGGTGTCATACTGAATCTAATGGACTTTGATTTTTTTGTTTCAGACAAGCCGTTGCCGAGTTGTGATGGAGCTACCTAGCCCACCTAGTTTTTGTACTTAAAAATGAATAAAAATGAATTAAATTTTTTTTTTAAATGTATTTCAAGACTTTTTTTTATCAAGCCCAACAACTTTTATATTCATATCTTTTATAAAATCGTCAAAAAAACAATCGCGAAAATAGCCTTTTTTTCATGGCTCCAAAGTGGACTGGCCCCTTAAAGGCCTTATATACACTTGTGATGGTCGGAAAAATGAAAAAAATATTTCGATTGCATATTCTTTAAGTACAATATCTCAAGAATATTATCACAAAATTTCACAAAGATCGGAGCATTAGATTCGCAGTTATAGATATTTCAACCGAGTCGCGTGTTACGCTTGCCGAGCAGCAAGCGCAAGCAGCCACAAGGAAGAATCAATGTTTTGGAGGCTGCAGAGGCCCTACTGCTCAACTGCTAAAAAAGAACTGCTAAAAATTCTACTGCTAAACGGGCTCTACTGCTAAAACTGTACTGCTAAAAGCTCTAGTGCTAAATGGGCTCTAGTGCTAAAACTGGACTGCCAAATAGACTCTAGTGCTAAAAGCAGCACTGCTGAAGAGTCTCAACTGCTAAAACGCAAAAGGGTAGGTTTTTGAAAAGTTTTCTTGGAAATCATTGAAACTGCTAAAACGCAAAAGGGTATGTTTTTGAAAAGTTTTATTGGAAATCATTGAAAATCATTGAAAAGTTAACAGAACATTGAAAACAAAGGGAAAACGACATGAAGTTTTGTCAGAAAAATTCCAAAAAAATTTTCTCATAAAAATTCCCGAAAAATTCCCAAAAAACACGCACACCTGCGGTGCTCCTGAGCCTGCGCAAACGGCGAGGAAGGAGATCATGGCAGAAATTAAGGAGAAGGCCGCGACGACTAGTGACAATCGTGAATACCACGCCAGTAAAAAAATCTTCCCCTTTTGCTTGCTAAAAACGCATTTTTTTAGGATTTTTCAAAACAAATCCTAATAAGAGGTGCAACTGGTAATGAAGTTTCTATGGGCCAAATTTCACGCGGTAGAATGCTAGTAAAAATATATATTTCCTATAGATTGTGTATTTGGCTCTACTGCTCTGCTGCTAAAAAAGAGCTGCTAAATATTCTACTGCTAAAAATTTTACTGCTAAACGGGCTCTACTGCTAAAACTGTACTGCTAAAAGCTCTACTGCTAAAATCGTATTGCTAAAAGTTCTAGTGCTAAATGGGCTCTAGTGCTAAAACTGGACTGCTAAATAGACTCTAGTGCTAAAAGCAGCACTGCTGAAGAGTCTCAACTGCTAAAACGCAAAAGGGTAGGTTTTTGAAAAGTTTTCTTGGAAATCATTGAAACTGCTAAAACGCAAAAGGGTATGTTTTTGAAAAGTTTTATTGGAAATCATTGAAAATCATTGAAAAGTTAATAGAACATTGAAAACAAAGGGAAAATGACGTGAAGTTTTGTCAGAAAAATTCCAAAAAAATGTTCTCAGAAAAATTCCAAAAAAACACGCACACCTGCGGTGCTCCTGAGCCTGCGCAAGCGGCGAGGAAGGAGATCATGGCAGAAATTAAGGAGAAGGCCGCGACGACTAGTGACAATCGTCGTACAGTATAATCTCCCGCCGAGTGCAGCACGATGGCGCCAATAGCAAGGTAAGTTTTCTCAGAAAAATTCCAAAAAATCGTCAAAAAACCGCAAAAAAGTACAGTATAACCTCCATCAGTGGGACTTATATGAGCCCTCTTTCAGAAGCTAGTTTTAGCAGTCCAGTTTTAGCAGTAGAGCCCATTTAGCAGTACAGCTTTTAGCAGTAGAGCCTTTTAGCAGTACAGCTTTTAGCAGTGGAGCCTTTCAGCAGTAAAGCCCGTTTAGCAGTACAGCTTTAACAGTAGAGCCTTTAGAAGTGCTTTTTTAGCAGTAGAATCCGACCACGGGCTGCAGAGGATGCAGAAGGATTACTGTATGGCCCTGGAATCGACGACTCCATGTTAGTGTGAATAAAAATTAACTTTAAATGTAAAAGAAACATACTTGAATCTTAAACGCGATTATCTCAGAATTGTTTTTTTTTTTTAGAAACACCTTTGCGGTGGACACGATTACTAAAAAAACTATTAATCCGATCCATACCAAATTTATAACACTTATTTATTATGATAATAGCTAGGGCCTGGACGAAGGATTTTGAATTTTGTTGAAAAACAAAATTTTTTGTAACAAAAAAACCGACAATTTAGCACTTCAAAAACTGATTTTTTTTTGTTAAAAGAACCCAAACAAACCCAAACAAACCGAAAATTTAGCACTTCAAAAACTGATTTTTTTTTGTTAAAAGAAGCCAAACAAACCCAAACAAATCGAAAATTTAGCACTTCAAAAACTGATTTTTTTTGTTAAAAGAAGCCAAACAAACCCAAACAAACTGAAAATTTAGCACTTCAAAAACTGATTTTTTTTGTTAAAAGAAGCCAAACAAACCCAAACAAACCGAAAATTTAGCACTTCAAAAACTGATTTTTTTTGTTAAAAGAAGCCAAACAAACCGAAAATGTAGCACTTCAAAAACTGATTTTTTTTGTTAAAAGAACCCAAACAAACCCAAACAAACCGAAAATTTAGCACTTCAAAAACTGATTTTTTTTGTTAAAAGAAGCCAAACAAACCGAAAATGTAGCACTTCAAAAACTGATTTTTTTTGTTAAAAGAACCCAAACAAACCCAAACAAACCGAAAATTTAGCACTTCGAAAACTGATTTTTTTGTTAAAAGTATCATTTTTTTTAAATCAAATTTTTTTACAAATCCTTCGTCCAGGCCCAAGCCCAATGCGATATACTAATGAAATCTTTTTCAAATTCTGATTTCAGATGAACCGTTCTCGAGTTATCATGTCCACCGCAACTGATGCTCAAAATAAGGCGCTCCTGGAAGACAGCTGGAGTTCCGCCATTTTGAAATATTTTTTAATAAAAAAAAAAAAAATTGTACAAGTACATGAAAATATGTACCAATCGATATGTTCTTCACAGTTTTTCAATAAACATTTATTGTCCCGTCGAAAAAAAAATCAAGAAAATCACGTCTCTTAGCCCGTTACAAGTGTATACAGGGTGAGGCACTAACTGTTGCCACCTTGAATATCTCTGTAATTATCGACGTCACAAAAAAATGTTTGAAACAAAAGTTGTACCATACGAAAAGCTTCATCAAATGCGACCATTTTTTTTTATCTCAGTGGAGGCGCTGTCGCACAGTAAAGGTCACCTCCACTTTTTTAAATGGGACGGTACATTTTTTTTTCAACTATCTTGTAGAGCATCGACAACCGCATAAAAAACATTTAGGGGTCAAAGTCGTTCAAGGTCATTTAAGATCAAAAAGTGACATGAACTTTATTTTTATGAGAAATTACCTTTATTCACAGTAGATGTTCAGAGTGATTGCCATTGGAATCAATGCAGTATGTTCAAGAAACATTAGGTCCGTTATTGGAAGAAATACCTTTAGAAACAAGAAACAGAATGTGGTATCAACACGATGGGTGCCCGGCACATTTTTCCCTGATAGCTAGAAATGAATTGCAAAAGAGATTTCCAAATCGTTGGATTGGACGCGGAGGAGCTGTATCGTGGCCGGCTCGCTCGCCAGACTTGACGCCTCTGCACTTTTTCTTGTGGGGATACTTGGAAGATCTTGTTTATAAAGAACGTCCAACTACACCGGATGATATGCGTGAGAGAATTCTTCGAGCCTGTGATTCGATAAGTGCCGAAGTGATAAGAAATTCTACACAATCCGTGATGAGGAGATTGCAATACTGCATTGATTCCAATGGCAATCACTTTGAACATCTACTGTGAATAAAGGTAATTTCACATAAAAATAAAGTTCATGTCACTTTTTGATCTTAGATGACCTTGAACGACTTTGGGCCTTAAATGTTTTTTATGCAGTTTTCGATGCTCTACAAGATAGTTGAAAAAAAAATGTACCGTCTCATTTAAAAAAGTGGAGGTGACCTTTACTGTGCGGCAGCGCCTCCACTGAGATAAAAAAAAATGGTCGCATTTGATGACCCCTTTCGTACGGTACAACTTTTGTTTCAAACATTTTTTTGTGACGTCGATAATTACAGAGATATTCAAGGTGGCAACAGTTAGTGCCTCACCCTGTATAAGGCCTTAATAGTTGCAAAACGAATAGAACTAAATCGCCGTAAATTCGGAAAATATTATATCATCAAGATTGAGGCTCAAACGTTTCATTATCCTAAGTTTCAAATAAATCGACTGAGTAATTGTCGAGAAATTAATTAAAGTAATGAGGAGTATTGCGCCTTTTTTTTAACGATTAATCAATAGCAATCATTGGAGAACTCACTATATATTGAGTTTTTGGGTAATTATTGCTAATATGATCCGAACGTATTAACTAAAAAAAAGACATTTTTTTGTTGGACAGTTGACAACAGATGTACAGTCACTGACAAAACCTGAGTCGAGCACACGCCAATATCGTCGAATTTGACTTCAATGATTATTAATAAGTGGAAAACTAACATTTCTAAGTGTTAATTTATTATTATTGGTTTGTTCCAGCCGTCCAGGTCTTTTCCTTTTTACGAGCTCCAACCCACCTCAACTTCGTTCTGCTTTCCATTCCACATTCCTCCTCTACCTTCCATTCCATTGCCCCCCTCTCCGCCCCTGATATCGCCCATTCCACCCACCCCCCCCCCCCCACCTTGCGGCCGCAGCCGACTTCCTCCCCTCTGTATCGTATTCACCATGACACGTCTGCTATGGGCATAGGGAAAGTGCGGAAAACCTGTACCGATACAGCTGGTCCCAAGTTCGTCTCCCAGTCACGGAACTGGTCATCTTTCGGCCGAGAATTGTCGAAGAAAAATACTTCCTGATCCGTTGGCCAGCACCTTAACCACTAGACCGACGCACCGGTTCGTTGATTTATCATTAAATTAGGTATTTGTAAGGCTAAACATGTGAGACATGATTTAGACTTGCAAATTTCCGTTTCGCCCATTTTGGACTAACTCTTTGCCCGACGGTCCATCCAGTGATACCTTAAGGCCGGATCCTGAATTAGACGGTCCAAAAAATCGATTTTTTTTTTTATTGTTCATATCTATTCCTGATGTATCTAAGAATGTCTAGACAAAGTTTTATAGCCCAATTCGAAATATTTCCAAAGATACAGCACTGAACGTAGTGGAGTGTCGAGCGGGTATACGGGCGCTCGGGCAGTTTAGGGCGCCCGTTTTCTCGAGTTTTCGTTTTTACGATTTTTCTAATTTGGCGTAGCTGATTACAAAAAAACCTAGAAGTCCAATCGAAACAAACCAAAGCTTGTTCGCTTCAGTATCGTTTTCTTTTCTATTTGAACTAAAAACATTGTCGAACAAAAAAATTCTTAACAATTTTTTTAGCAAGTTGAAATAATGTTTTTTTTTCACAAAAAGCACATTTTCTACTTCAAACCCGAAAAAACATTCAAATTTCAAAACTTTTTTCGTTTTTTTTTAGTTCATATAGAAGAAAAATATGTCACAATTAAAATAGTTTTTGGTTTTTTTGTTTCAGATGAAAATTACGAGCTCCATTTGTCACGCCGCATGGAAACAGCAGTGGCACGAATGTGCATAAAAATCGGTTGCCTGTTGATATTTTTCTTTAAAAAAAATTGTTTTCTTATGTTCAGACATGTAATAAAATAATCTGAAAATTTCGCTAAACTTGCTTTTTTTTTTACCCGAAAAAAATTCCTCAAAATATCGATTTTTCGAACCGGCCAATTCAGGATCCCGCCTTAAGCTTTCTACGCGAATTTCCTCATAAGTCTCCTTTCCGTGTTTATCGAGAACCGAGAAACCCGTCAACCCGTAACGGACTGAAAAAAAGAGAACATTGCTTTCACATTTGATTTGTCGGAGATGGTGACAAAAAAAAACAAAGAATATACATAAACATGAATTGTTCTTTCTTCTTTCTTTAATGTGTCACATTTTATTTTTCTTCATTTCCGGTCGCGCAGACGAAATGCGGCGACACGAATAAGCTTTCGCTCGCACGAATCTTCTTTTTTTTTTAATTTTATTTTTTTTTATGTATTTACAGCCTTTCAGTCTTCGCGAATATACAATAGTTGCGGGGCTTAATGATCTCTAGGAAATAATAAAAAATAATATTTATTAATGATAATAATGTGAGCGCAATAACAACGATAATAATCATAATTTATTCGCGTAATAATAATAATAATAATAATAAAATCGGGGAGCTCGGGAGAGGACTTTTATACGCTTATAAATTTCGCAGTTACATAATTAATATGTTCCTCTTTCGTATATCTACACCAGTGTTCGAACGATTAAATTCTCTCGAATAAAATATAAATTCGTAACTAATAAAAATTTAAAAAAAAATTAAAAAAAAAAAAAATACAACAAAAATGACCAGTTTTTTTTTTCTGTCGACATTTCGTGAATTTTTGGCGAGCGAGAACGCCCACGTTTTCCATTGAACTTTCAAATATCAAATGTTCGAGAGAATTTCAATAAGGGGTCACATCCGATATGCGGCGCGTGAGTTGTTCCAGGACGTGTCCCAGAACGTTATGCAGGGTGTCCCAGAACGGAATGTCATCCCTGAAATGGGGCGTTGGGGGTGAAATTCTGAGTCGATTGATATAAGCATGTATGGTTCCCACATCAACGCCTGAATTATTATTAATTTTTAAAGACCGGCCAATCAGGCGCGGCGGAGCACGGTAGAGGAGCACCGCTCCTCCAGGCACCACTACACGCGCGTATCGCTCGCCGACGTAAGCCCGCTCATCGGGCGCGCGCCTGATTGGCCCGTCTTTAAAAATTAATAATAATTCAGGGCTTGATCTGAGAACCATACATGCTTATATCAATCGACTCAGAATTTCATCCCCAATCCCCCATTTCGGGAATGACATTCCGGTCCTGGGACACCCTGTATATATACATATATATATATATGTGTGTGTGTGTGTCTGTGTGTGTACATAAAGATAATAATGCTAATAAATCTATGGGGTTTCTTTGTGTCGTCGAGGTCATCAGGTAGTTCGTAGTCGATACGGAAAGACTATGGGACAAAGAGGATTTGCGATGAGGTCGTGCGAGGAATGCAATGAGTCTTATTTACATTATTTACAAACAAAAAAAATAGAAGAAGAAAAAAAAACGTAATTCCGAATGAAGTTTTCTCAAGTGTCGAATGAGATTATTTTCGCGACAGGTTAGTTTTTCATCAGCGATCTTTCGACCTTGCACTGCATGCTCAATCACTCCTATAAACGCTTTTCTCTCTCTCTCTCTCTCTCTGTCTCTCTGTTCTCGTGGATTACGGGAAGAGAGAGAGGGAGAGAGAGAGAGAGAGAGGGAGAACGAGGGCGAGAGCCAACGGGTCGTTACTGGCTCAGAGAGGTCGTTGGAGGTCTTCGTCGTTGAGTGATTCAAGCCGAAGGTCAATCCGTGTCCGTTTGAGGTCATCGAGCGTTAGGACGATGCGCTACAGCTAGCAGGAAGACGAAGAGCGCAGATTCCGTTGCGAGAGTAAGAGAGAGAGGATTTCAAGCATCGCTCCGTTGGGTCAAAAAATTGTCTTTGAGGTCCGAAAACGTAGTCCTTGTTTCGACGAGGTCGCGCAGCACAATCCCGCTCCAAAGCATCTCACTTGCATAAAGCAAGCTTTTTTTTTTCTTTTTCTCTTGACGAGGTCACAAAAGCGGGTCTCCTTGGTGCGCCTTGTACGGTATGAGTCGTAGGCGTTCGGGGGTATAGAGACCGGATGTGATGGATCTTTTACTCGAGACGCTATTTGCAACGCTTCTTCGATTGGGGCGAGGCCTTTCTTCTCTCCACCTAAGCTTGGGCCTTGAAGTTGCGCGCTGATTGATAATCGGAAGTTATTGTTTCTTCAATGAAGAAAGATTTGAAACGTCGGCGCAAGGTTTTTCCGTTGGTATTTTGATGATGGTGTCGATGCACAAAGACCATCGTCCCGAAACTTTTCGCAAATACAAGGTAATCCGGTGGTACGCGAAGACTGGACAATTCGACGGCGACGACACGAAGTTATAAAACTTTGGATTCGAACGACTCGTGAATATCCTTCAGGGCGTTTTCATCGTTCACGAAAGTACCTTTTTTTTTTGTTTTCTTCTTCTTCTTTCTCCGATAACTCCGTTCCGTTTTTTTTTCTTCTTCTCAGGCAAAGACGAAGTTTTGGTAAATGTTCTCGAACGAAGCACGGGCGAATTTCTGCGATGAACGATAACGTGTCGAGACGATACGTGCGTTTATCGAGCGAAAACATTGCTCGAGCCTTGTTTTACTTGCAGTCCAAATCCACGGCTGGCTGACCTCTCGTCCAAATTGTCTCTTCTTCACATCTCTCTCTCTCTCTCTCTCTCTCACACACACACACACACACACGCACACACACGCACATACACTCCTTGGCGTGCTTCAATTGTTTTGCCGCCTCGCTGTTTTTTTTAAGAAATTCACTTCTCGACCTTACTCGGTCACCGTTCGGCGATCGTAGCGCTCGTCACACCGTGGCGCTCATCGGTGACGACGACGACGACGACGACGACGAATGTGTCGAAGCATTGAGCAAAGGTTGCAAAGGTTGCCTCGTGTTGCCGACTTGGCTCATCGTGTTACTCCTCACGCCCGTTTGTACACACGTATCCTGATGTGTATTCGTTTCTTCGAGGGTCGTTTGAAGATCGCAAATATACTCGATCACCCTCTGTATTACTTCTAGCTTCGAGAGTTTACGTTTTCTCGGCATGTCCGGCACGAGGGAACGCAACTTTGTCAAATACGCGGCAACTTCCTCGGCCTCGAGATCACGCCTCGTACCGTTTATTCCCAAACTGTGTTGCAACACACCTCCCGTGGACGGTACTCTACCGCCCACTGGACTCACCACCATTGCTTTCATTTTGTTTTCCTCGTCAAAGTTATCCTT
>CAWVQM010000418.1:0-28697 GCA_963932345.1 Ophion ventricosus | reverse complement strand
CAATTTTTGCTTCAGATCAAGCGATTGCAGGCAATCGTGGGGACCGCAAGTGAGGGACATGTTTTACGTCGGCCACAATAACAGCCCTCCCAGTCAATATATATTTATTTTAAAAAAATGTCAATATACCTCAATATTTATATTTGCGAATAAAACAAAATCGGATGAAATCGAACAAATAGTTTTTGAGATAATAATTCCCAAAATTCACATATTTTTTCTGCCGTCTACTCGGGTGTGGCCCCTTAACATGCGACAAAATGTGTTTCCTTGTGCTCAATGTATCTCTCGAAATTATTCGCAAAAGCCAATTCTTGTTTGCTCGATAACGATAACAATTATTATTATTCTATCAAGAAGAATTTCTCAAATTTTCAATAATTTTAGCGAGTTTTCAATATCCATCCAGTAATACCTTCACGTTATTTGGGTGAACTTCCGAAAAGCTGTTACGTCCGATTTGGCTGAAATTTTGCACAGATGTTCCATCTAATATTAGGTGTACAACTTTGCTTCCGTCGTTTTTTTTTCTCAAATTTGAGGCTTTGAGACACTCAAAGCCTCAAAATGGCTTGTTGAGTCGCTCCTAATGATTCTGCTAATTCTTCTTGCGTTTGGCATAAGTCTTTATCAAGTAATGCCTCCAGTTCGGAATCTTCGAAAATTTTCTCTTTTCCACCGCCATGCTGGTCCTCGACTTCAAAATCACCGCTCCTGAAGTGTTGAAACCACTCACGACATTTTCTTTCACTAAGAGCAGACTCGCCGTAAGTACTTGAGAGCATTCGATGCGCCTCAGCCGTAATTTTCTTCAAATGGAAGCAGAAAATCAAAGCTTCCTGCAATTTACGAGAATTTGGCTCGAAAAGTGACATTTTCGATCGAGAATAAATTTATGATGCAAACACAAATTCATTAATTTGGTACTGTCGTTATGTTGACAGATATCCAAGCTTACTGTGTGACATTTTTGATCTGCCTATTTCGACCAGCACTTACCGCTGCAGCCATCTATCAAAAAACGGCAGAAGCAAAGTTGTACACCTAATACCATGAGGTATATTGATAAAGTATGCTCCACGAGGCCCATATTAAACCATTAATCTTCACCGAAGGCTAAATTTTTAACGAATTAAGGGTGAAGATCCGTTTAGGCAGCCGACAAAAGCGAATTTGCAAGATTCTTTTGTGTTGTAACTATTTATTCTACACAATTCAAATTTTATATACATATAATTACATCTCTTCATTTTCCAAAAATATCTAAACATTTTTTTTAAACAAGCTTTTATTTAATGTAGTAAAAAGTAAAAAATAATTTTCTTTAACAAGCCACCTATATGTGACTATAAATAAAAGCTTGGGGCGCTCAATTTTTTAAATGTTTAATAAATTTGATTAGAATTTGAAATTTGAAATTGAATTTGGCACAATAGTAATTAGATAAATTATTATCACACGTTTATACTCAGTTTCCCGATGTTTATTTAAGAAATCTAAGATTGTTTTACAGTAAATTAAATACAGTTGATATGTTAACCGAATTATGTAAATTAAAGATTATATGTCTAAATTTTAATCGCCTCAAGCTCTTATTTATAGTCACATATAGGTGACTTGTTAAAGAAGATTATTTTCTACTTTTTATTACATTAGATAAAAGCTTGTTTTAAAAAAAATGTTTAGATATAAATTATTTTCTACTTTTTAGTCTTTAATTGATTTTACTAGAGCTCTGAAATTTTTGCAAAGAGGCATTAATTCTTTCAAGCGAATCGGTGTTATTATTGGTTGATTGACAGGAGAAATCCTAGAGAACTGTGACAGGTGGCATCTATCATAAATGTTGGCTCGCCACCTATTGTACCTTACCTTTTAACCTATTTTATCTATTGAATCATTTTTTGCATGCACCTCTTAGATGTATGTTTGCAAAATTTCAAAGCTCTAACTAGTTGAGAAATGGATGAAATATCGATTATCGATTTTGCATCTCACAGACAGTCGTTATTGTTATTTATTTATAATTTTTTTTACGTTGAATCATGCATTGTCACCTCTTATATGCATGTTTGCAAAATTTCAGAGTTATAAGTAGTCGGGAAGTGGGTGAAATATCGATTTTCAGTTTTGCATCTCACAGAAAGTCGTTATTGTTATTTTTTTTTTAGTTGAATCATGCCTTTTAGATGGATATTTGCAAAATTCCAGAGTTATAAGTGGTAGGGAAGTGGATGAAATATTGATTTTTCGTTTTTCATCTCACAATAAGTGAAGTTAAATAAAAGCTTGTAAAAAGGTATTTTTTTTTTAACATTTAAAAAAGGTGGCGCTACGACTCTTGCTGCGGAAAAGTTTGCCGCCTGAGTTGTTCCACGGCGTACAACCGAGCGTCTGGTGCATTGATCGGAAACATCAGAGCCAATAACTTTTGAATTTCCAAGACCCACACGCTCCATATAAACTTTTAAAAAATCAGAGAAAAGTGAAAAATTCGAAAAATGTTACGCACGTTTGACAAAATGTTCTACTTTTCCGGGAATTTTTACTATAGTATTTGTTAAGGAAAAAAGTAGTTTTCTTCAAATAATTTTCAAGGTACTTTAGGTTCACATAGACGGTAATTATGTTATCTAAAAGTGTGCAAAAATTTCAGAATGGTCGATCACATCGTCTTTGAATTATTTTGTACCAGGTTCACGAAAAATTGGTTTTCAGAAAAACAAACGCGTTTAAGGTAGTAGTCTTGCCACAGTCACGTTAAAAAGTTTATTCTCTGCTCTATCGATGAAAGCTTCGAAATATTGCGAAATATCCTTATAATGTAGGTTGTACATATCTTTGGGATGTGAAAACTTATAAAGTATTGATGAAAACGTCTAATATAATGTTTATCTAACCCTCACTTTTGTATGAGACTATCCATTCCGGCTACTAATACGTAGATACTCTGCGTATACGGATATGCACACACTACTGTAATCTAGTTCTAGTCTGCTCCAGTCGCTTCGTGGCGCTAGTGTCGCTAGACATTGCTTAATTTAAATCGCTATATCTCTGAAACTAGACGGTCAAAATTCATGATTTTTTTTTACCCTCTTCCTCATACGGTCCTCTGTAATTGAGAATTAAAAAAAAATCTGTAGACATTTTTTGAAATTATTGCGTGAAATGTGAAATTTTCCACTGCTCCCCATAAGAACACGTGTAAAACCGTGCAATCTTTGATTGCCAATATCTCGAATACACAACGGTGAATCCTTTTGAAATTTTGCCGGTAATCACTTAATAGTGTCCTGAACGGGTCCTCAAAATAAAAATAAAATCTATAGAAAAACGTCTTGGTGAGACTACCACCTTAAGGGCGGGGTAAGGTTAATTCGGTGAAAAAAAGCATATTTTCAAGAATCTTTTTAGACGATACAGGTAATGCTGGTTTATTTAATTAATTTCCATATAATAATACAACATCTGAACTATATTTTCCTAAATTTTCATTGGAAAATATTGAGAAATAAGCCGTTGGCAGCAAATCTCCGCAGGCGCCTCGAAAAAAAGTTGTTCTGCGGTGTACGCTATAACTCGTCACTGGATCATCTGAAACAAAAAAATCAAAATGCGTTTATTAGGTGAGATGTTTCTCGAAGTAACGCTGCCGAGTTTTTTTTTTTATCGATTTTTTCATTTTCTGTAGCACTTGGAAGTCAAAAACGCGATTTCCGCTAAAAAAAATCGGCAAATTTGTTATTGTAAGATAAAAAATAATTATTAAAAAAAACTCGGCAGCGTTACCTCGAGTAACATCTCACCTAATAAACGCATTTTGATTTTTTTGTTTCAGATGATCCAGTGACGAGTTATAGCGTACACCGCAAAACAACTTTTTTTCGAGGCGTCCGCAGAGGTTTGCTGCCAACGGCTTATTTATCAATATTTTCCAATGAAAATTTAGGAAAATATAGTTCAGATGTTGTATTATTATATGGAAATCAATTAAATAAACCAGCATTACCTGTATCGTCTAAAAAAATTCTTAGAAATATGCTTTTTTTTTTCACCGAATTAACCTTACCCCGCCCTTAAACTTACAAGACCCAAACATTTTGGGGCTAAACCCATTGATCTGCGATTTCAGGTCGATATTGTAAAAAAAAAATGACTTTTTTAAATGTTATAAAGGGATCTAGTTCATTAATGAAATAAATTAGAATACTCTTTCGAGTGATCCGGTAAGCGACTTTGAAACTTTACACGCACGTGAAAAGTGTGCGATGATCGATGCGAATTGAAGAAAAAAATGTACGCGTTAAAGTTCACAGACTTTGGTCAGGCACCTCGTGAAAGTGTTCTTCGTGGTCCGATAGGACCAACAACCGACTGTCTCGACGACGTCGTCGCCATCGAGCAGACGACTGCATACACTATATTATGCTAGGTTCAAGGGTACGAAGCTCGCGGTCTCACGGCAACGTTGTTCCGAGCTTCCCCGTCAGGAGGACGAGAGAAAAAAAAAATGCTTCACTCTGTGTCTCTCGCTCTCTTGTGAACCTCGTTGCTTCTTATTCGCTTTACTATTCGATGTTTCTGCTTTCTCCATTGCACGTACGTGCAGCGTGCATCGCTGGCTTCCTCCCTCCCTCCTCCTCTCTCCCCGCCTCTCCCCTGTATCCAACGGGAATCTTCTGGCGGCCAGACACCGAGCAGGGCCGCATGCCGAGATCTGACGCTGCACGCGAATTCGTACCGCATCTCGACGAAAATGAACCTGCAACAATTAAGGAGTTTTGACACCAAAATCGAAATTTATTCGGACGGTTGAAATTTATATCGCCGAGTGATTAATTTAGGATGCATTAACTGTCCAAAAATCAATTGGTTTCACAACATAGTTTCGGAGATTTTTAATGTTCAAGTTGAATCTTTATCCATTTGGTAATACAGGGCCATTGAGACAAAAATAATAGCGAGATTTAGATTTAAAAGCTGAGAAAACCGTGATTAAAGTATTGGGAATATCGTGTTAAGAGGCTATTCTACTGTTGATGGCTCAAAAAATAATCGATTTTTAATCCATTTTTTTTTCGAAAACTGTTGCGTGTATCGGTACAGACTTTTTTTCGCTTAAAGGCACACTCTTACAGAAAAGAAAGCAATTCTTTTTCGTCGCATATACAGGGTGAGGCACATCAAGTGTTACAGAGCAATAGCACTCAAACTATTGATCATATCCAAAAATGTTTCAGACAAAAGTTTCAGTGTTCGAGAAGGCCGTCATACTGGGCCACCCTATTTTTTTATTGGTGGAGGCGCTGAAGCTACGTCAAGTTCAACTCCACTTTTTTAAATGGAACCATGTCTTTTTTTTTCGATTACATTATTACCGATTTTAAGACGAACTCAACGACCTACAACACAAGGTCATTCTAGTCACGCAAAGTATGAGAATAGTCGAAAAATCGAAAAATATCGGAATAATCACTTTCAAAGGATCCACTAACCTTGGTTTGGGTCTACCTACAGAAGATGCTCGAAGAAAGAATACGCCGAGCATGTACCGAAATTACACCACAAATGTTGGCTGAAGTTAGACGGTCTTTTCATCAGCGAATTAACAAGTGCTTACAAGTCGAGGGTCATCACTTCGAGCATCTTCTGTAGGTAGACCCAAACCAAGGTTAGTGGATCCTTTGAAAGTGATTATTCCGATGTTTTTCGATTTTTCGACTATTTTCATACTTTGCGTGACTAGAATGACCTTGTGTTGTAGGTCGCTGAATTCGTCTTAAAATCGGTAATAATGTCATCGAAAAAAAAATACATAGTTCCATTTAAAAAAGTGGAGTTGACCTTGACGTAGCTTCAGCGCCTCCACCGATAAAAAAATAGGGTGGTCCAGTATGACGGCCTTCTCGAACACTGAAACTTTTGTCTGAAACATTTTTGGATATGATCAATAGTTTGAGTGCTATTGCTCTGTAACACTTTATGTGCCTCACCCTGTATATGTATATTTACTTAAAAATTGATAATCGTGTAAAGGCATGAAAAGAAAAATATGCCGCTGGCGTTGATGATTTGCGCTCTCCAGGTAATCTGAAACAAAACATTCAAAAAGATTCTTAATCTGTATGAGTGTCGCTATCGCCCGAACTAGAATGACGTTTTGTCAGCATTTCGATGCGAAAGAGCGCATGGGCACGCAAAATCGATTATTTCATAGCAGGACTAAAAAAAAACGGAAAACAAAAATGTATAACATCTCATTGAGCCTTAGGATTCGAAATTTTATTTTTTGCACTACAATAGTTTTTGTATTCAAAATCGTCCACGATTTGTCAACAACAAATTAAAAAACAAAGTAACGTATCAATCATTGTTGCGAGACGACCATAATTTTCAATTTATACTCCTATATTTTTTTTTGTAGATAAAATTATTCCATTAACAAAATGGGCTTTCTCGACATCCCACGTGCTTCTTTTAATGACATTGGGAAGGCTGAAGGATCAATGGGGTAAATGCAGATTGCGGAACGGTACTTCCGAAAAGTCACGTACCAATCATTATTCATGGCTCCTCTGCGATCAAATCGGAAGTCAGAATTAGGGGGGATTCAACAATAAAATTCTTTTGTACGTAGTGGCAATTGGTAGAGTATAAATAAAAGAACTGCCTACAGTTCGAAAATCCTGTTTTTATGAACGCGACAGACGGACAGAGCGAGCGAGTGTTGTCTGGCGGAGTGATTCTTGAACCCACCACGAAGACGCAGGTCATATCTTCTACGATGCATTTTTATTATCATTGCACACTGAAGACTCCTTTTTTTTACGACGTATTGTTCTCCGTAATATTCTTTTATTGCCTCCATTGATTTTATTATATGAATGAAAGGGGTCTTTCGTCTGACTCTTTCCATTTCTTTTTGTTCTTTTTATTCCACGCTCTTTCAAGCGGCATTTCGAGGCAATTGTCAAATTGCTGAGTACGGCGATTAACTTGTTCCGTCTAAAGTCAAGGGCACACGATTTTATAGAGAGTTTCCATCGTCACTCAGTGACTCAGAAATAAAATGCGATTTCCAATCAAAAATATTTTATAGAAATTCCCTGTAGCAATCAAACTCACCGTAATTGTGAAATTCTAATTCACGCTTGATAGAGGAATTGTCCAACCTTGATGGTATGCTTTAAAGAAAAAAAACATAAATCCCAGTATTTAACGTATTGTTCTCCGCAATATTGATTTACATTGATATTACGGTTCACTATTATCGATTAACTATAGTTATTTACATTAGCGTAACCAGGGGGGTGAGGGCTGGAGTGGGTACGCCCCCCCCCCTCCAGAACAAAATCGATCTAAAATAATTAAAGATAAATAATCGATTAATTTTATTTAAGCTTCACTCAAGCAAGTATGAAGAAATAATTTAATGAAACTTTAACTATTTCCTTCGTCGTAGGTTATAAATTTGTATAAAAAGTAATTATTTCATTAAGTAAATGAAATAGATATTCAAATTTCACACTTAAGTCAACTGAGGGCAAAATCAATAGGGGAGAGTGGGGTACAATGTGTCACGGGGCACTGTGAGCCACATGCAGTTTCTCGAAGGTTTGTAGTTCGTAAATTCTGAAATTTTATGTGTTGGACCGCGATTTATATTTGGTTTAGTCAGGCCTAAAAGAAAGGCGATTGCAGCTCACAAAGAATTATTAAAAATTAAAAATTGATTTAAGGCTTGGAAAAAAAATATTTTGCTCGCCGGGAAAACGTAAAATATAACGACACTTTCCGTAGCGGCTCGGGTTTTCGGTCCTAATCGATAGTTTCATTATTTATGATGCACTCAGTGACTTGTGTTTTTCCATCCGTAATTTAATTAATAGTTATGTTCATCAATAATCAAATATTTTAGTAGTGGGGTACAATGTGTCGTCGAGTTGTGCGGCACAAAGAGTCGACTCCCAATGAGGAAACAAAGAAGTGACGACTCTACGAAGAAGCGCAATGTCTCACGGGAAACTGTTAACCACATGCGATTTCTCGGGGTTTTGTAGTTCGTAAAATCCGAAATTTTTTATGTTGGACCGTGATTTATATTAAGATTTATATGAAGCAGCTCACAAAGAATTATTAAAAATACTATATTAATTTGAGCCTCGAAAACAAGTCGCTTGCCGGGAAAACGTCAAATATTGCGGGGCAATTGTTTCGGGCACAATGTGTCATCGAGTTGTTGGGCACAATGAGTCGACTCCCAATGTTATTGGAAAATAATACCCGTTGTGAAATTATTGGTATGTATGAAAATTTGTTATCTATGTTAGGAAAATATAAGACTTTCAACCGTCTCCTTGTACCCTACGTTTCGCAGCACTTGACACACTATACCGACCTATCTGACACATTGTACCCCACTTGTGGGGCACAATGAGCCAATCCGGAAATATTTTTCGATCCCATTATTTTAGGATTTCGAATCTTTTTGCAAAAAGTACGGCAACTTTATCGTACATCCAAAGGTCTATAAAATCGGTTATGACCTTTTTTTATAATCAGACTACTTTGGTAAGAGTGAAAATTTGTTAGAAAAAACGTGACACACTGTGCCCCACCTTCCCCTACATTAGATTTTCCGGCTGATACACAACCAGAAAAATACTGGAAGATCAACATTTACCACCAAGTAGTAGATACTATCATTGTAAATCCAAAACGCTGATTCGCGAAACTACCGTTAGGTCATGTAGTTGATGAATTTTTAAAATTGGATATGAAGAACGGAGAGGATTTCATCAATATTTATAGAAAAATCTTGATAATTGATACGTCAGCCCTAGAAGCCGAAGCAATGGCCATGAAAAACATACTTCAATTAAAACATGATGAATTAAATGACGAAAGTTTAAGAAAGCATTTTAGAACAGCGTACTGCCCTAACTTGTATTCACTTTTCCAAGAAGCAATAACTCCCGCTGAACGGCGAAGTTCAGTGGGAGTTTGTTTGGGTTTGTGTGAGTTGAGAGAAGTTTTTGCTGCCATGAGGCGGTTCAAAATGTGGCTTAGAATGACAATATTTCAGAAACGATTCTCTCATATGTCACTGTTTATACATGGAGAATGACATTGTTAAGAAAAAGTGCCTGCTGAAAAAGTATTAGGCCGATTTGTAAAAAAATAATAATAAACTAATAATTATTTAATAAAGGACCTACAGAAAGTGAATTTTAAAGACTCGTAACCGGATTAAAGAATGATGAAAAATCAGTTGATTATTTTTTTAAGGTATTGCAAGAGTTTGATATTAATGTTAACATGAACGTGTGATTAAAGCAAGTTTTATATTCCATATGTGTTACGTAATTATCGACTATTATGAAAATTTTATTGAACAAAAAGATGATTGTGATCAAAACAGTTTTCGTAAGGCCGACCCCTTCTAGCCACCCCCCCCCCCCCCCCCCCCAGAAAAAGCTGGGTACGCCAATGATTACAGTAGAGCGTCGATTATCCGAACGTCAGTTATCCGGAACGTCAATTATCCGAATGGCGATTTGGGTTATCCAAAATATCAATTATCTAAACAATAATTTTATTCATGCGAATGCTCAGTTATTCGAACGATTACGCCCTATATATTTACGGTAATGGAGTGGTACGAAACGCAGCCTGAATGTTGTTCAATGAAACATCTTCTAAAATGATTGCGAGGTTTGGCAGCAAAGAAACGAGCTTCCGTTGTGAAGCAGAAGGAAATCGTCGACGTTTTCGAAAATGAATAGATAAGAACTCAAAGATGTACGAATGTTGATTATTTTTAACTACATATCTTTAACTTCGTTCTATATCATTAAATGATACAATGATTATTTGCAATTCATCAAAAATTTACTTGTATTATTAACATTTTCATGTTCATTTTATTTTTAAATATATATATTTTATCATATTGAAAGAATCGAGGTTTTTTTTTCGCCCGCGGAATATTGCTGTTCGGTTATCCGAATTGTCGATTATCCGAAAGACGCCCGCTCCCAATTGATTCGTATAATCGACGCTCTACTGTATTTATGAGTCCGTAATAAACAGCACGGAAGAATTAAATTTTCCAAGGAAAAGAACATTTTTCTTTAAACGGTTTGCGATGAGGTTATATGTTTTTTTTTTCTTCAAGTTTCGCGGCCCTGCACTCTGGGTTTGCGAGCTCTGGAACGTACATGTGTACTATCCAATCCGCCGAGAGTTGGAAAACGAATTTGCAGAACATTCGTCGTCGCTGCTCCGCCGTCCCCAGACTTGCATTGTGGGGACTGTGGTGGCTCACGCGATTCGCGGAACTCATTGTCATACGTGTTGCATATATATATATATATATATATATATATATATATATATATATACAAATACATACAAATACATACTCATATGCACGTACGTGGTCGCACTAACATGCATACAAATCCCGTAACGACTGCGAAAATGGGAAAGGGCACAACCTGCACGATTGATCACGTGAGACAATGGGAGTTACGCCATTTTTACCCGCAGCAATCAATTTATAAATATTACGCTTCGTTGATTCACCGCGAGGAATAATTTGGCCAAGCAGAGAGCAGGCCAAGTAGAGAGAAGGAGAATTGCGATTTCAAATTCGAAGACGATAACGTCCAGTGAAAATAATGAACGTCTTTGTTCTCGCAGATATAATAGCCGAATGAGAAACGATCCCTTATTTCATGGCGAATTCTGTCTTGGCTCTCCTTTCTCTTCTTCTCCCTCCATCTCCGTCTCTCTTTCGCCCTTTCGTCACGCCCCAAAGTAACGTGTCCAAAAATCCTCTAATTATTCAACCGGATGGGATCTCCTCGAAGTGTGTCTTACTTTCTTTTTTTTTTTATTGTGCATAATCGTTTATTCGTGTCGAAAATATGAAGTGCAGGCGGTTTTACTTTCCTTGTGATTGGCCACTGTTCTTCGAAACGAAGAAACTTTTTTACATATTGACAGTTTCCTTTTAACCGAGTTACACCATCTTGGTGCTTGGAAATATAGGTATACATCTTTTTAAATTTTTGACGCGACTATTAAATATATAAATTTTTTACATTTTTTCGCAAATCCATTATAGCTTTATGAATCAATTTTTTAAAAACGAATGAAAAAAAAAATTTACTGGCGGAGATATAAGTCGTTTAGGAGGATCCTTTTTTGAAAATCCTTGTCGATGGTGGAATTTTCTTCTCTGTCAGGCATTTGAATTTTTTTTTTATTCTTGCAAAGAAAGGTAATAGCTAAAGTCTGGCACTGGGAAAATAAAATAAAAAAATTGTAGAAGTGACAGCTGTTTGAAGAAAAAGGGATTTGTACAAAAATTTTGAGTTTAAAAAATTAGAAAAATATAAGGGTAGGTCGGGAGGGGAGAGAGAGAGAGAGAGAGAGAGAGAGAGAGAGAGAGAGAGAGAGAGAGAGAGAGAGAGAGAGAGAGAGAGAGAGAGAGAGAGAGAGAGAGAGAGAGAGAGAGAGAGAGAGAGAGGGAGAGGGAGAGGGAGAGGGAGAGGGAGAGGGAGAGGGAGAGGAGAGGGAGAGGGAGAGGGAGAGGGAGAGGGAGAGGGAGAGGGAGAGGGAGGAGGGAGAGGGAGAGAGGGAGAGGGAGAGGGAGAGGGAGAGGGAGAGGGAGAGGGAGAGGGAGAGGGAGAGGGAGAGGGAGAGAGGGAGAGGGAGAGGGAGAGGGAGAGGGAGAGGGAGAGGGAGAGGGAGAGGGAGAGGGAGAGAGAGATTTCCCTTTGTTGGCAACGTGTGGGGCAGGGTGCGTTGAAATACTGTTACGCATTCACGCGTTACCCGGTGATGTATAACATCTGCTTAATCCTCACAATGGTATGGACAGAACAACGGATTTGTGTGTACCTTTATATACAGGGCATTTTTCGCCGAATCGATTCCATCCGACCAACTCATTCGTATTTTTTCTTCTTTTTTTCCCCGTGTTATTCCTCGTACCTTAAGGAGGTACGATCATTAAGAAGAATCCAACTTTCGGACCTGACATTTTTATATGATTTTGACGAATACGTTATGCACCCTTAGGAAAATTTGAGCTATATTGACCGTTTAATTTTTTCGTAATACAATTGCAAATTCGAGCACTTTGAGCTAGTGAAGCACGTTGTCTTATGGAGACGGTTGACCGGAAGTTCATTCATCATGGTTTTGCTGCTCACGTATCCAACTAAGGCCGTTGGAAAACTGAAATTTGATAAGTTTGATATAATAGATATTGTAAAAGAATCGAAAATTCGAACTTCACCGTGTAGTTCAAGCACTGCATTGTAAAAACGGTTTCATCTTTCGGTTGAATATTATCATAATGACGAAATAGCACCGATAGACTTGCCAATGTTGGGCGTAAACGGCTGATTCGTTTGGCGAGCAAAATCTAGCTCTGTAGCGAGATTCTGTAACTCGATAGTGACAGTTTTCATTGTCGCTAGCTAGCGATAGACAATTGCATGCACGATCACAAAAGAAAGGGAGCCACTTATTGGCTGTCGCTAGCTAACGATAAAGAAAACGGTCGTTACCGAATTACAGAATCTCGCTACTGCTTGGAAATCGTCGTGACGAGTCGCCACAAAACGCAAAATTTTACCTATAATATTGGGTGAAGTAAAAAGTTCTGAGCGTTTTCCGCTAGATGTTTTTAGTGAGCCATATCTCACGATGTATACATCGCATCGAAGGGAATCATCCACTATGAGCTGCTTCCATCGGGTCAAACACTCAATTCGGACCTCTACTGTCAACAACCGACCAGATTGAAGCAGGCGATCGACCAGAAGCGACCAGAATTGGCCAATAGGAAGGGTGTTGTGTTCCATCAAGACAACGCCAGGCCGCACACATCTTTAACGACGCGCCAGAAACTCCGAGAGCTTGGATGGGAGGTTCTATCGCACCCGCCGTATAGTCCAGACCTGGCACCAAGCGATTATCACGTTTTCAAGCATTTGCAAAATTTTCTTGATGGTACATAACTGGCCTCAAGAGAGGCTTGTGAAAATGAGCTGGTCAAGTTTTTTTACCAATAGGGAAGAGGACTTCTTCAATCGCGGAATTATGAAAATGCCTTCAAAATGGACAAAAGTTTTCGAACAAAATGGCGCATATTTGATCTAAATCGGATAATCCTAACTATGTTAATTTCATCGTCGAAATAAAGCGAAAAAACGCTCAGAACTTTTTACTTCATCTAGTATTAATTCCGCTGAGGTAATTCGGGGCTATTTAAATAAGATTCCGTTAGATTTGGTGCAATATTTTTTAGTCCGTTTTTATAGTGAAACTGTCATTGTGAATATGACGGAGACTACTCCAGAGTCGTTGAGGATCTAATTTTTCAGTTTTTGTTAGTAAATATGCAATAAATAAAATATTGGCCACAAATTTGGCACTTTGGGATCGACGGTACGAATATACAACATAAATTAGAACACCCGTGGGGTAACATTAATTTAATCTCTTTGTTGACCCTGAAGAACTAGTCATACCTCCTTAGGCCGAGAATTTCTACAACCTTTATTTACGAGATAGAAGAGAGAAATTATTGGTCTCTTAGGAACGAAGGCATCGGCTAAACGAGGCCAATTTTTGTATTTTTTTTTCCCCTGCGAATGTTAAAACGACCACAGACTAATAGCTAAGATTATATATATTCATTTTCACTTAATTTTATTTATTTTGGCTTCGTCATGGAGAAAGCTCTGTTTACGCAAAGAGAAAAGAAATCGAGATTTTATTGGGTTTGCTTAGAATGTGCCAAAGCGTTGAGAAATCATATTGAGGAGCAATGCTCGGTGTGACATATTGAAAAAAATGTCCTGTTTTCAAGGTACTCCGCCACATTATTGCACACCAATGGAATATCACAGGAAATAAATTCTCTAAACTTCGAGAAAATCGGCGACAGTTTTACGCGACTGCGAATTGTTTTAAAATAATTTTTACACTGTAACTTCCGCAATATTTGGGATATCTTTTTGAACTTTATCCAGGAACATAATATCATACAAGTTCGGATTAAATTTTTCGAAAATCGGTAAAAGGGTTTAGAAATTGAGGGAATTTACATTTGCAAAAAAAAAAAACCATATTCATGCCGCAACTGTGTCAAAATTCAAATTTTTTAATAGCAATACAGTACACGGTAGGTTTGTACCGAATTCTGTAAAAAATCGGTGAATCATGGTCAACTTTGAGAGGATACGAATTTTCGCCCCCCCCCCCCTTTCACTTTGTCACTTTTATTTTTAATTGGAAGCACCCAAATTTTCTTACATCCTATTGGCATTACAAATAATGGTAGCCACCGAAACGTGTACCAAACTACTAGTGTATGATCCAACATATGTCGAAATAAAATTCTAGCAAAATTGTTGAAAAATATTTGGTTTCGAAGGAGTTTGAAATTTCAGAAAAATGTCTTTTTGTGTTCTTTGTTAAAATAACTTTCTGAAATTGCCATCGCATTATCAAAATACAGACTAGAACAAAATATCGTGGAATATGGATCCTTGCAATTCTTTGTAAATTAATTCTTATTATTATTAAATATTATTAATTATTATATAATATCATAATGATAACGAATCGTTATTATTATTAATTATTATTATAAATTATATAATATAATGTAATAATAATAAATGATTTATAACATTTTTTGACAATGCTCTCGATTCTTACGCTTTTTATTAGAAACTTTCACAGCTTTCTCGTTGTTCTTCAATCTGTGAGTACAATTTCCGAATTTAGTGCCATCTATTTCTTCGTTGCTTAATGGCTCATAGTCAATGAAAAAATAATCTATATCTATGGTAGAGCTTCGTCGATTTAGTTTGTAACATTCTGCGCATAACCTTTATGTGTGTATACGGGTTATACTGCCAGGATGAATATCCTTTATGTGATTTTACGTTCGAAAAGTCGAATGGATTTTGGAAAAAAAAAGAGGGGTTGTGGATCTCTGTGGACCGAATCTTTAAGGTGTTTGTACGAGCGATGTAACATCTGTCCTTTTTTTAACGAGAGCAAGCTGCGGTGGGCCATAGGAGAGAAGAGTAGCAACAGAGAAAGAGAGATTGAGATCGTGGGGCAGAGGGGTGAGAAAGGGCAAAAGGAAACGCGTGCCTGGGTCTTCGAGTCCTTTGACCGCGTCTGTCCTTTTTCTTCCGGAAGGAATCAAGGGGAATGCTGAAGCAGCAGCCGGAGTACAGTGCACGCTTTTTTTTTTTTATTTCGAACGAAACGAGAAGTGACAACTGACATCTGCCTTGCGTCACAATTGTGGATTTATCGTATAGCGAAGAAAAAGAAAAGAAAGCATATTCCCAGTGAGAGCATTGGACAAAGAGAAAATGTGTGGGTATGCGACTTTCTGCGGGGGCGGACACGTGATACGTTTTTTTTGTTTGAAGTATTGAATATTATATAAATGGCAAGCTGTAAAAAACGTTCGATTTTTGAAGTGAAAAAAAACAACTTTAAGGCGGGACCCCACTGTGACGGTCAGAAAAAATAGTTTTTTCATGATTTTTTTTTAATTCACTTAATGGTTTTTTTGGGCTCAATTAAAGATATGTTATTCCACATGCATTAGGGTAAATTCAAGTTAATTTTTATTGAAAAAAAAAACAATAGTTGAAGTACAATAAATGGCAGAGTGAACGCCTATCGGAAATTACCCTCTTCCCGATGGGATTGAAATCTCTGATTTAATTGGTCTGAAACAAAAAAATTAAATTTGCCTTTAATCTGCATTAATGTCACTATTCCTAAGCGTAGCCGTTCTTGAGTTTGTTGATTTTTTGAAATATGGCCACGTTTCGAGATGAAAAGTAATAATTTTACGTAAAATATTTTCATTCAAGATGCTTTAAGAAATAGTCAATTCCAAAAAAAAAAAAAAAATACCAGCTACGATCAACGATAACTATTCAAATTACGAAAAATTTCGTAAAAAATGTTGTGTTTTCGACTATTATTGCTCGAGTTATCGTCCGCACCAGTTCGAAAAAACTGGTTTCGAGAAAAAGGCGATTCAAATTTCAGGTACAAACTTTGTATATGTTTGCGCCCTCCTACTAAAAGTGCTGTAACTCTGCCATTTTTGTAAATTCTAAAATAATTTTTGTTACATATATTTTTGAAAATACACACTACAAAAAAAAATGCAAAAAAATTGATTTTTTCAAAGCCGTCACAGTGGCCCTTAATCATTTGTTATCAACAAATGGATAAACATATAAAAAAATCATCCGGTCATACGATGGAAAATTTTATAAACTGTGCTCTGTCCAAATTTTAAGTGAATCGGACAATACGAGACACAACTTACACCGTTTCATAAAACATAGTTTTGAGAAAAACTCAAAAAAAAAGGGGTAAATCGCAAGGGGCGGTTCGCCGTAGCGCAGTGGGCGATCTGACCATTCACAGTATCCGTCATTACTCTCAATTTTCGGTGTGATTACACATTTTTTGTTGCAAAATAAAAGTACCTAGGGTTATACAGATCTCTTGAACCGTATAAAAAACACATTTTTTTTTCTACTACAGTAGAACCTCGATTATCCGAACTAATTGGAACCGGACATCGTTCGGATAATAAAAAATTCGGGTAATCGAAAATATATCTCGGATTTCCGGGAAAATCAACTCATATAATATAAATAGTATCGCAAATTCTTTTTATTAATCCAACGATCCTAAATTCTTTATTTGATAGCAATTAACAATGAATAAAATTTCAATTTTAATACCACCACTACTTATGCAGCTAGATCACAATTGCGGCATAAAATAATGATCGATTTTTGGCTGTTTCATAGTAGTTGCGCGTTTCTTGGCCGCTAAGTCTCGAATTCCTTTCAAGAACAGCAGCTGTGTGTGACTATTTTCTGGTTGGGTTTCAAACCATTCCAGGGCGGTTTCTAAAGCGCTTCGCTGTGAGACGGTTTATTATGCGCTTCCTAGTCAGATCAATCGCCATCATCATCATCTTTGTTATTGTCATCCTCTTGAACCCCTTGCACTAAAGATATTGAGGCCTTAGGCCACTCTAGGATTTTACAAAAAAAAACGATTTTTTTTTATTGTTAAAAAAGTACCTTAGTACCTGTAAAATTGTAGTCCAAAAGATTATGAGTGTGAAAAATATGTAAGTACTCAATTTTCGAATTCTAGCGTAACCCCTCTTGATTCATGCCGTGACTTTCTACTAACTTTAAGGGCGGGGTAAGGTTAATTCGATGAAAAAAAGCATATTTTCAAGAATTTTTTTAGACGATACAGGTAATGCTGGTTTATTTAATTAATTTCCATATAATAATACAACATCTGAACTATATTTTCCTAAATTTTCGTTGCAAAATATTGATGAATAAGCCGTTGGCAGCAAATCTCCGCAGGCGCCCCGAAAAAAGTTGTTTTGCGGTGTACGCTATAACTCGTCACTGGATCATCTGAAACAGAAAAATCAAAATGCTTTTATTAGGTGAGATGTTTTTCGAGGTAACGCTGCCGATTTTTTTTTAAATCGATTTTTTCATTTTCGGTAGCACTTGGAAGTTCAAAACGCGATTTTCGCTAAAAAAATCGGCAAATTTGTTATTGTAAGATAAAAAATAATTATTAAAAAAAAACTCGGCAGCGTTACCTCGAGAAACATCTTACCTACTAAAGGCATTTTGATTTTTTTGTTTCAGATGATCCAGTGACGAGTTATAGCGTACACCGCAAAACAACTTTTTTTCGAGGCGCCTGCGGAGATTTGCTGCCAACGGCTTATTTATCAATATTTTGCAATGAAAATTTAGGAAAATATAGTTCAGATGTTGTAGTATTATATGGAAATTAATTAAATAAACCAGCATTACCTGTATCGTCTAAAAAAATTCTTAAAAATAGGCTTTTTTTTCACCGAATTAACCTTACCCCGCCCTTAAATCCGTTTATCTCAAAACTACATTTTTTAAGTCGGCCGGACTCATAACTCAAACAAATTTCAACCGATTCACTTGAAATTTTAACTGTATATTTAGAATTACGTTTTCTGAGGCAGTACGTAGGATTTTTTAAATTATATTGCATAGTTTCTTTTTTATAAACAATTTTCTGACTATTTTCTCATGGCATTTTATACTTTTTGTTCTAGAAATGCGCCATTTCGACAAAAAACAATATATCAAAAAAATCCTACGTACTTCTATAGCTATTCTTATATATAATCGAAAAAACTTTAGTGTCTCATCATAACTCAAAAATTATAGGAGCTGTTGGTCCGGTCGTTGACCTTCCAGAAATAAAGGCTTTATCGGAAAAATGCTGGACAGTCGCCATTTTGACATGTATCGCTGTGAAAAAATAATTTTGTATAGTCAATTACGTGTATAATAAAACCCCTATTTTGTAATTCCGATTTATTTTATGGTTTCGCTGAAAAAAATTCACAAAATATGTCCTTTTTTTGGCCCCTAGAGTGGCTTAAGGCCTTAATCTCATGGCCATTCAAAATTTGAAAGCCAGGATCAAACTGCTGGAAGATGCTTCTGGAATACGCTCGTACATGCAATGTTTCTCGTATATACATATCATGTATATACGATCTGATGTATGAAATCACATATAGACAATAATGTATTTCGAAAATATCTCCAAGTGTTAGGAAACAGCTTTATTAGAGAGGAAAAAGAGGGATACCTTAGGACGATACCGTAACTGAGAAAAAAAAAAGATCATCATTGAGTTCGGATCATCGAACGTTCGGATAAGGCGCCGATGCTTTCGGATAATCGAGGTTCTACTGTAATATAGAACACGTATATTTTACAATTTACCCTTGGTATGTCGGTCTCCGTATGATAAAACCGTAAAATCCATTACCGACATGTATCCACGAATCGAATTTATGATAAAGTTTGCATCGTTGGAATGCAACAGAAATTAATTTTTTTTTATTGCTTACTTTTTATTTTGCCTATTTGTGCTTCAAAAATCACCCTAACGTTTTTACGTATTTTCGTTAAAGATTTACAACGTCGATCTGCAAAAAAAAAGGATTTGAATAATGATAAAAATGAAGGATCAACAAAATGCAAAATGCAATTCCTATGCGCACGCAGACGAGGTTAGTTACTTCATAAAGGGTTTTTTTGTAATTGACAATGTTGAATAATGATCTTCCCTATCTTCGTAAGCGTATTGTTCTGTCCTGCAAACGATTTAGACCACGTTGCACCGTGTGTCCAAAAAATTTCTGGCTGCGCGTCAATTGTTCTTGACATCAATGGATAAAAACGTTTCCGCCTTGATCGCGCGTCTCGATGTTTGAAAAAATTGCAATTCCTAGTGAAGCGTCGATACCCTGTGTGGGGGGGGGAGGGCCTAGCTGAAGATGGCGCAATTGGCTATCTGAACGCAAGAGCCTCTTTAGCTCAGTGGTAGAGCACTGGTCTCGTAAACCAGGGGTCGTGAGTTCAAACCTCACAGGAGGCATTTATTTTTTTCCACCTTTTTTTTTCGTCCTCTCTTTGTTACCTCGTTACCCGTAAGTAGAGTGCCTTCGATCGATTAATATCAATGAATATTCGTCGTTTGTACGTGCAGATATATTAGGCCAAGGAAAAATTTCGAAAGTAAGAACTTTTTCGGTGCAAATACGCAAAATTGATATAAGGGTAATTGGATGAGGCTAAATCGAATGGCGATAATAATTTTGCAATCAACCCCCGAGAAATTGTTTAAAAACGTTTAAAAAATGTTTAAACCCCGTTTAATTCGGAACCTAACAATTTTATCGTAAAACATGTTAAACAAAAGTTGTTTGGGACATGAAAGTACGTAAAAAAGTATTGAACGATCATCGTCGTATGTTCAAAAATAAGGGAGAAATAGACGAATGAAAATTCATTTGCAAGACAAAATCGCTTTGCAGCCGAAGCACCACTGGGAATGTAAGGTACGCAAGATACGTCTTACTACGCATGCACGGAACGATAGAAAGAACTTCGGGTATGAGTGCGAACGGCATAGCCATATACTGGGTCTCTTTCTGACAGTAATCCTCAACCAGTAATTTATCAATGTTCAGTCGTCATATTTCAATACTTATACAGTAAATAAAAATATAAAAAATCTTTAAAAAGTTAGATTAACTCTTACTAAAGCAATATGTAACAAAAAAAAACCCGAGATATATAGGAATTTGATATTTATTTTTTTATTTTTTTAAACTTCGAGGTTTTCGCCTCCAAATTAAATGGTTTTTTGTTTTTTTCTCCCTTATTTTTGAAGATACGACGATGTACGTTCGATACTTTTTTACGTATTTTTATGTTCCGAACAACTTTTTTTTAACATATTTTACGATAAAATTATTAGGTTCCGAATTAAACGGATTTTAAACATTTTTTAACGTTTTTAAACAATTTATCGGGGGTTGATTGCAAAATTATTATCGCCATTCGATTCAGCGTCATCCAATTACCCCTATATCAATTTTGCGTATTTGCACCTAAAAGTTCTTACTTTCGTGCTTATTGATTGGTCTATATATTAAGTCTGCAAATAAATTCTCGGCCCCAAACTTCTACTGATCATAAATGCGATTTAAATCTAAATAACTTTCCCGCGACACATGCATTTACTAGCACACACACACACAACCTAATTTACACACACACAACCTAAAATTTTTGCGGTTGACGCGATGTCTTTCGAAGAGGAACATTTGAGGCATTGAATTCTTTTTGCACGGAGAGAATTAAAAAGTAATTTTTGTCGTGAATTTCACGGTAAAAATTACCGTGATATATTTCAATGTGGTGACAAGTGAGAAAAGCATAATAATTCGTATGCGACAAGTTTTTTTTAACTCGCGTTACAGAAAATTTCAAATACATAGCTAAAATTTTACTATACAAGAAGGGTAGCGCGCACGATAATTTTTACCGAGAGCACAATACATTTTCCTATAACACTCATTAAATTTTATAATAAATCTTAAAATAACTGTTATAAAGACGATACTTTTTATAGACATTTTTGAAAGGCATAAGATAATAAAATGCACAGTAAAATTTCGCTGATATTATATATTTTTTAAATTTAAGTTTTGCGTATTTTTCTACACATCAAAATTTACTAGAAAATCTGATAAAATTTTCTATCTGAAGAAGAAATTTTATTTTATTTTCGTGAAAATCTGTGTTTTACTCAGTAATAATAAGCGAAGTTTCAAGGTTGTCATCTGGTTACCGTTACTGCACGGTAATTTTTAACATTTAATTCTCTCCGTGTGACTTTGCATTACAACATGTAGTCAATATGCTGTAAAATTTGCTTCATCAATTGTATGCACGCCGTGATAATCACGACTGTCTATCTGGGTGGTAGAAGAAAATCTTGCAATCACGTTTTTTTTTTCCTTTTGGGTGCAAAAAATCATGAAACGTCTGGTGCTACCGTCTCGTGCGCCGCATGGCAACGGGTGATGGCGTGATCTGTTCCCCTCTCCCATATCTCACGTTCCGCCATTTGATGCACCCGCGTGCGGTTTTCCAGATACTTCAGTTGCCCAACTTACCCGACTGCTCGCCATGCCCCTCCCTACTCTATCGGAAGGTTATAACAGAGTCGTGCATATTTATTCAATATAACTTATTGAAAATCGTATTAGTGTCAAGAGTGTACCCCTAGGGTTAAGCATATCGATATTGTAAAGCCTTTAACAATAGTTAATAGTATTTCGGGAATGCTACTATGTATTCCAACTATATGGAATTTGACAACTATATGGAACCATATATTCCAACTATATGGAATTTGACTACAGTCTCTTTTACCATGGGCATTTTTTGTAATTACTATACACTTTTCTCTCAGTATACTGATACAATTATCAAACCTACGGCATTATTGAACATTGAAAAAATATAAAGACAAAAAAAAACTTGAAGTAATTCTAACGAAGGGACGGGAATTTGGACAATATATTTTTTTTCGACTGTTACCAGGACAATTTAACTGACAAATAATTAAAATGCGTTGCTACCGTCGCCCCTTTTCGCGACTAGCAAAATGCGCTTGTGAATTTCGATCACGCGATCGCCGCTGCAGCATGCTGTAAATGAGCAGGCACCTTAATAACCTCGAAAGAAGGGAGCGAGTCGGATGATTTTCAATTCGTTCCATACGCCGTTTCGTTTCGCGAGACCCAACGTCTATCGCATACAAATGCCCGTTCGTCTGGAAATTATCACGTAATACGAAGAGAAAAAAAAAATCTATCGACACGTGACGCACGTGTCATTGGATTAATTTTTTTCACCGCTCGCCAATGGTGAATGAAACGCGACGAAAGTGAAATTCGTATCTCGGTGCATCGATACGGACAATTGTTTACTGGAAATTATTGACAAGTTGCCCGATGTTTCCCGCGACTCTATTCTAATCCAGCCATCTCGAAAGTGTTTGATATACCAGCTGCGTTCAAATTCCTTCGAGAAGAATCGAAAATTATCAGTCTCCGAGGATAGTCCAGAGCAGAGAACTAAAAAAAAAACAATGGAAAAAAGTATTCTGCCGAACAGTAGAAACTATCAAAATAGCGGTACCATCATTATCACAAAGTTCTCGAGCACATTCCTCAAACACATTTCTGCCCTGACGCAGTTGTCGGTAAAAAAAAAAGTGGGTCCAATTAAGCAGAAACGTATAAATTACACAGGCTCAGACATAAAGTATACGAATATATATATATATATATATATATATATATATATATATAGATAATATATTTCTGTGATGTACATAGCGAATGTATATCCACTCGCTCGGCCGGTATACGCGAGAGACATTGTGATTTCGTATTCAGACGGCGTATGGACGATACGCGAATGCCCGCCACGTAGTGTAAGAGGGCATATAGTGGAAGAGAGTCCTCGGCATCCCGACGACCTCGGTCTCTCTCTCTCTCTCTCTCTCTCTCTCTCTCTCTCTCTCTCTCTCTCTCTCTTTCTCTCTCTCTCTCTCTCTCTCTCTCTCTCTCCTCGTCACTCGTCGGTATTCAGGAGTAACCGCGCGAGCCCCCTCATGAGTACATATACTTTCTGTAAAATTTTGCTATAGCACATTTACTATATGTGTATACATATATACATGAATGGATGCACGTAGTAAGGGAGTGAGAGAGAGGGAAAGAGAGAAAGAGAGGGACAAAAAGGTGAAGAATAAGAAGAGGAAGAGTAAGAAGTGGCTCCGACTCGCGAGGCCGGGAGTCTCGGTACAGCAAAGTTCAGAAGTTGTATCCACACAACACGAAGTCCACAACTTTTGACAATTCTAAATAGACTTAAGGGGTTAGGCCACATTGGTGCTCGGAAAAATAGATATTGAAATTAATATAAAATTTGACGCGACTATTGAATATATAAAATAATTTTTATTTTTCACAAATATAGTATACATTTTTGAACAAGAAAAAAAAACGAATACAACTATTTTTTTTCAATGGTGGAGATATAAGCTGTCTAGTAGGATCCTCTTTTTAAAATCCTTGCGGATGGTGGAATGTTCTTCTCTGTGAGGCATCGTCTGAAAAGTTTGAAACAAAAAAATTCTCGTAAAGAAAGGTAATAGCTAAAGTGTATCACAGGGCATTTTTTTTTGTAGTAATGACAGCTGTTTGCCAAAAAAACTCTGATCTTTGCAAAAACTTTGAGTTTTGAAAATTAATAAAAAATGAACGCGGCAATCCGATCGAAAAAATCCTCGGCTAGATCCTCGATAATATTACAAAGAATATGCGGTAAAAATTTCATTGAAATCGGTTGTGTAGATCTCACGGTATTTTGTGTGGGTTTGAAAAAAGTAGTCCTGAAAAAAAACGCAAAAGAAAAAAAGCACCGCGTCAGCGTCTTGAGATCGAATATTTTTTTTTAGTATTATTTAAACGCTTAAAATATTCTTAAATGTATAAATAATAAATATAGCAAAAAAAGTCGAGTTTTCTGGAAATTTTAAGTTGGTGTAATCCTTTAATTGTTAAGGAAAAACAAAACGCAGCCGGCTTCAAGGCGGTGGGTAAAATTCTGAAAAATTCCGGTGCTAAATGGTTGAACGAGACGGGAGTATGATACTCTTCGAGTCGATTCGACGAGAGAGCGGGAGTAGTAGCGTTCGATACTGGTTGAGCAGATCCCAGGATAAGTAGACAATGGAAAACGTGAGGTAGGATACCGCAGGAAGGCAACGCAGACCAATGCAATTGTGAACCTTGAAATGGAGTGCATGCGAGCGGCTGTAAAAACCGCCGCGGTCATACATAATGGCATGGAAGTAGGAAGGCACTTTTTTTATGCGTGACGCCTTATACGAGTGGAACGGGCTACATTGATGATGAATCTTACAACTCGGTTTTACGTTTGTTTAAAATTTTTCTTTCTGCCCCTCACTTGCCGGCTATTTTTTTCAAATTCTTATTGACACTTTTTATTCGAAAAATTACTGATCGAAAGGATGTTAAAGTAGATGCTATATGGGGTGTTCCGTAAACCTTGGACTATTCGAAACCTGCTAATACATCAGATGTAGACCTATCAGAAGATCAAAGCTGGAACTTAGTAAAGATTTCAAAATTTTCGAGATATGGGCAGTGAATGAAAAATACGAGTATCATTGCGTTAGGTCAGTTTATACCGCGCTAGGCCTACAAATGATGTCTTATACAAATTGTTTTTTTTTTCCTATATGTCATTGTTAAGTAGTACTAACAAGCATCAACTAAAAATATAGATTTTTAATAGCAGCTGTTTTAGTTTAGGAGAAATGACTTGTTTAGAGATTTGGTTTCTTTCAACTATTCGTTATCAGACGTTGATCTTTTGGCATGGAAAAATATGTAGTACATATAGGGAAGAGTGGGGCACAGTGTGTCACGAGACACTGTGAGCCACATGTGGTTTTCCGGAGGTTTGTAGCTCATAAATTCCGAAATTTTATGTGTTGGACCGCGATTTATATTTGGTTTCGTCAGGCCTAAAAGAATATCGATAGCAGCTCACAAAGAATTATTAAAAATTCTAAATTGTTTTGAGGCTTGGAAAAATAATATTTCGTTCGCCGGGAAAACGTAAAATAAAACGACACTTTCCGTAGCGGCTCGGGTTTTCGGTTCTAATCGATAATTTTATTATTTATGATGCACTCAGTGACTTGTGTTTTTCCATTCGTAGTTTAATTAATACTTATTTTCGTCAATAATCAAATATTTTCCTAGTGGGGTACAATGTGTCACCGAGTTGTGGGGCACAATGAATCGACTCCCAATGAAGAAACAAAGAAGTGACGACGCTCTGAAGAAGTGCAATGTCTCACGGGCGACTGTCAAACACATGAGATTTTTCGGAGTTTCGTAGCTCGTAAAATCCGAAACTTGTTGTGTTGGACCGTGATTTATATTAAGTTTCGGCTGGCCTAAAAGAAAGTCAATAGTAGCGCACAAAGAATTATTTTAAAAAAACAAAATTAATTTGAGCATCGAAAAAAAAATTCGCTTGCCGGGAAAACGTCAAATATTGTGGGGCACAATGTGTCATCGAGTTGTTGAGCACAATAAGAAGACTCCCAATGTTATTGGCAAATAATACCCGTTGTGAAATTATCGGTATGTATGAAAATCTGTTAACTATGTTAGGAAAATATTGGGTGAAGTAAAAAGTTCTGAGCGTTTTCCGCTAGATGTCTTTAGTGAGCCATATCTCACGATGTATACATCGCATCGGGTCGTACTATACGGCGATTTGAAGGTGACATTACGCTTCAAAAAAAGTTCATTGACAGTTTTGTGTTTGGTGAAGCCAGTTGTGTGTTACAGCGTTCCAAAATGGAGGTAAAAAAAGAGAAAATTCGATACATTCTTCAGTACCACTACGACCAAGGTGAAAAGGCGGAGCAGGCGGCCAAAAAAAATTGTGCTGTTTATGGACCCAATACAGTATCGACGATTCCGTTCTGGTAATATGGACGTCGAAGATGAGGCACGCTCTGGTAGGCCAATCGTCGAAAATGTCGATAAAATCATAGAAATCGTCGAGTCGGACCGGCATGTGAGCACTTATTCCATTGCCCAGGAACTGAAGATTAGCCAGAAAACCGTTTGGAACCATTTGCATAAGGCTGGTCTCAAGAAGAAGCTCGATGTATGGGTGCCACACGAATTGACGCAAAAAAACCTTTTGGACCGAATTGATGCCTGCGATTCTTTGCTGAAACGTAACGAAATCGACCCATTTTTTAAGCGGATGGTGACTGGCAATAAAAAATGGATCACATACGAGAACAACAGCCGAAAAAGATCGCGGTCCAATCGCGGTGAGCCGGCCCAAACGATCACCAAGCCCGGATTAACGGCCAAGAAGGTTTTGCTGTGTGTTTGGTGGGATTGGAAGGGAATCATCCACTATGAGCTGATCCCATCGGGCCAAACACTCAATTCGAACCTCTACTGTCAACAACTGAACAGATTGAAGCAGGCGATCGGCCAGAAGCGGCCAGAATTGGCCAATAGGAAGAGTGTTGTGTTCCATCAAGACAACGCCAGGCCGCACACATCTTTAACGACGCGCCAGAAGCTCCGAGAGTTTGGGAGGTTCTATCGCACCCGCGGTATAGTCCAGACCTGGCACCAAGCGATTATCACCTTTTCAAGCATTTGCAAAATTTTCTTGATGGTACAAAACTGGCCTCAAGAGAGGATTGTGAAAATGAGCTGGTCAAGTTTTTTACCGATAGGGACGAGGACTTCTTCAATCGCGGAATGATGAAATTCCCTTCAAAATGGACAAAAGTTATCGAACAAAACGGCGCATATTTGATCTAAATCGGATAATCCTAACTATGTTAATTTCATCGTCGAAATGAAGCGAAAAAAAGCTCAGAACCTTTTACTTCCTCTAATATAAGAGTTTCAACCGGCTCGTTGTACCCTACGTTTCGCAGCACTTGACACACTGTACCTATCTATCTGACACATTATACCCCACCCGTGGGCCGCACAATGAGCCAATCCGTAAATTTTTTTCGATCCCATTATTTTAGGTTCTTTAATCTTTTTGAAAAAAAATATAGTAGCTTTAATGTACGCGACCACATTTTTTATTGTTAAAGGTCTATAAAATCCGTTATGACCGTTTTTTTTCCTAATCAGACTACTTTGGTAAGAGTAAAAATTCGTTACAAAAAAAGTGGCACACTGCGCCTCACTTTTTCCTACCTGGCCATTTGTGATGCTTCAGTTCTTTTTAGAGTCAAAGTTATAGCAGTTGAAGTACTAGGGTGTTTTTCTGAGTTACAAATATTGCAATTTCGTTGAAAATGGGTTTTCTTTTTTTACTCTATCGTGGTGATGACAGTAGCAGTCTGGATTATTCTTCTATTTTCCATTATTTTCCTGTTTGCCGCTTAATGAAAATGCTCTGCCTCATTCCATTTTTACTTTGTAAAGAATCTATACCTTAGATAGTTGGATTTAAGCTTTGGGGTGGGGGTGCAGCAAAAATGAGAGTTTCGTGTTACGTTAACGGGTCTGCGTGAGCTTGGGGACCAAAAAAAACAGGTCGATTTTCAATGTTTTTCTCAGTCGAGGGTATTGCGATGACGCGGTCGGGACTTTACACACAATTAATGCATAATCTTGCCCAGTTGGAGTATCTTTTATTCATTATTTATTCAACAATATTGATAAACAATGAAGTAATTATTATTTCAACAGAGTTCCGCCGTTGCTGCATGGTCAATCGATGGTGGTATTATTGACAACTAGGGTTATCTGAAATGAAAAATAAAAAATGTACTTTTAGTATAATAATATAACTTTCGAATGATTGGATACTTTTATGAAATTTTAAACATTCCGAAAATGGCATGCTTTAGAACAAACGTTCGATTTTCGACAAAAAACACAACTTTGATCAGTTGTTATTAACAAATGGATATACATTTCAAAAAAAATCATTCGGCCATACGATAAAAAATGTTATAAACTATACGTTGTTTGAATTTGAAGGGAATCGGGTGGAGAGATTTTAAGATACGACTTACACCGTTTTATAAAACATAGTTTTCAGAAAAGCGTTAAAAGAAAAAAAGGTAAGTGGGACGATTTGTCGTAGTGAGCGATCTGTCTCATCACAAGAATCATCATAATTCGGTCGATTTTTGACATTTTTACATCTTTGTTACAAATCAAAGTTGAGGCCCGCTGCTATAAAACTATGCAACAAAAAATCGTTTTTTTTAATTAAAAAGTCAAGTTTATATAGACGGCTTAAGGAGTTTTGGGGCAGCTTATCTTTAGAAGGAATCGGGGATTCTATTGTTCTCGAGCAGGACGCCAACTTCTACACACCAATATTTCGTTCGCAAACGACACGATTAGGATATAAAAAATTTCGATTCGTGCATTTAAGATATTATTATTTTTACACAAGCATATTAATAATGTGTTTTCAATGTTATATCAATCTGTATTTTTCGATTATTTTATATTATAAAAAATTTGATACATTTGGCGACAGGGCACAAATTGTATGCAAGTTTGTTTTTTTTATCATTTGCGACACTTATTCTGTTCTGTT
>CAWVQM010000417.1:0-25809 GCA_963932345.1 Ophion ventricosus | reverse complement strand
CTCTATGATTTTTTTTTTTAATATCGCCAATTCTTTTCTTATAAAAAAATTTTTCGTATATCATCTAGAAAGTTCAAAGCATGTTTCGTAATTTTTTTAACCACTTCGGACGAATTGTTTGATCACAATAATTTTTTTAAAACTGACGAGGTAGAATCGACCCAAGTGTGACCACCGCGATTGAATTCGGGTATGCAATTTTACAGACAGTGCTCGAATGGTCCCGGTGACAAAAACACTCTGATATTTCGAAATTTGCGGAAGTTGAAGCACGAACTAAAATATCCTCGTACTTCCGTTAAGGGGCCAGTCCACTTTGGAGCCACGAAAAAAAGGCTATTTTCGCGATTTTTTTTTGAGGATTTTATAAAAGATATGAATATAAAAGTTGTTGGGCTTGATAAATAAAGTCTGGAGATACATTAAAAAAAAAATTTAATTCATTTTTATTCATTTTTAAGTACAAAAACTATAGTTTAACGTAACGCCTCAAAAATAGGTGGGCTAGGTAGCTCCATCACACCTCGGCAACGGCTTGTCTGAAACAAAAAAATCAAAGTCCATTAGATTCAGTATGACACCAGCTACTAAATGACCCTCGGATATAAAGTTTTATCAAAAAATAAAAAAATGGCAGATGAAAAACGAAAAAAGTAAAAAAAAAACGCGTTTTTTTTCGCAGTTTTTCGCAAAAAAAGAAGAGTAAAAATCAAAATTTTAAAACCATCGAGGGTCATCTTGTTGCGAATCATGTTTACAATATGTGGTTCAAATTTCAAGAGAATCGGTTTATTAGTTTCAGAGATACGATGGAGCTAGATTTTGAAAACGTTGTTTCGAGAAAAACGCGTTTGAAGTTTATACTATGAAAAACTCTTACCTAAACTCAATCGGCAATTCCTGCACCGTACAAAATCCCTTCTGATTGCTCATCATCGTCGATTTCTTCAAGTCTTCCTCGCTTTCGATTTTTTGAAATTTCCAAAGTGGACTGGCCCCTTAATTATCTCTCGCAAACTGGATTTTACAAAAATTCGGAAAATTTTGCACACGCATTGCAACGACGAGAAAGAAAAAAAGTCCATCGAAGCGAAGCCTCCTTCACGAAAGTGCGTCCGTAGGAAAAACATTTTCAGGTATTTGATGCTAGTATATTTTAAGTGTCTTTTTTTTTCATTTCAGATCGACACGCCGATCGACAGCGAGGCTGACGTGGAATCCGAGGCGACCAGTCTCGACTCCGCGACCTCCCCCGAGAAGGGCTTCAAGGGTACGTACTTTATTGAATGATAAAACGTTACTCCGATATTTGGCGCGCGGCTCTTACGGCGCGATAGAGATCGAGGACGTGTCGATGGCGTGGGAAGAACATTGCGCTTGGAACGAGACCTCGTCGAATTAGGCAACTGCATATATGTTGTAACCTTTATCTCTTCTTCCCTCTCTGTCTCTCCTTCTCGTACTTTGCCGGCTTTCCCTTGCCCTCCGTTTCCTTTCGGCGCGAAACCAATCCACTTAGACGGAGGAAGAAGAAAAAAAAAGAAGAAGCGCGAAGATCTATATACGCAGGGAAAACTCGCACTGGAAGGTTTTGCTCGCTAACAAAAATCTGACAAATATGCTACGATTTGCCGAAGAATAGAGACACGAGAGTGGTCCAGGAGAACAGTCGAGGAGCGCGCCCCTCATCGTCCTGTTCCGCACATCCATTCGCCCTTTATTTCTTTCCGAGAGATCACCCAACCCCCCGGCAACTTTGCTACTCCTTTACTCGCGAATTTCTCGTACCTTCTGTGACCCTCCGAACGACCAACGTAAAATTGGCTGCCTTTGCTTGTCGTTAATGAATCTGCATAAGCTCGGCGCCCAAAAAAGAAAAACAGATTTTTCGATACATTTTTTTTCTCGGGTGAGAGTATGGGAATGACGAGGTCGGGGTTCTATACACAATTAAGGGGCCAGTCCACTTTGGAGCCACGAAAAAAAGGCTATTTTCGCGATTTTTTTTTAGGATTTTATAAAAGATATGAATATAAAAGTTGTTGGGCTTGATAAATAAAGTCTTGAAATACATTAAAAAAAAATGTTTAATTCATTTTTATTCATTTTTAAGTACAAAAACTATAGTTTAACGTAACGCCTCAAAGATAGGTGTGCTAGGTAGCTCCATCACAACTCGGCAACGGCTTGTCTGAAACAAAAAAATCAAAGTCCATTAGATTCAGTATGACACCAGCTACAAAATGACCCTCGGATATAAAGTTTTATCGAAAAATAAAAAAATGGCAGATGAAAAACCAAAAAAAGTTTTTAAAAACGCGTTTTTTTCGCAGTTTTTCGCAAAAAAAAAGAGTAAAAATCAAAATTTTAAAACCATCGAGGGTCATCTTGTTGCGAATCATGTTTGCAATATGTGGTTCAAATTTCAAGAGAATCGGTTCATTAGTTTCAGAGATACGATGGAGCTAGATTTTGAAAACGTTGTTTCGATAAAAACGCGTTTGAAGTTTATACTATGAAAAACTCTTACCTAAACTCAATCGGCAATTCCTGCACCGTACAAAATCCTTTCTGATTGCTCATCATCGTCGATTTCTTCAAGTCTTGCTTGCTTTCGTTTGGTTCTGGTCTCTTTTGAGCACTCAGAACTGCGGCGGTTTGCAGAGCGAACACGCTCGTCATCGCGTTCGTCGGCGAATCCGATGGCGATCGGGCCGAGTTTGACGCCCATTATTTCCATTATTTTAAACACTGGACGAAATCCTTCATTAAAGACACACGCGGAAACTTTGCAGGCAATGTCTACGATTTTTTTGCCGTTGAACATGTGTTTAGGTGCCATATTCCATACGCAGTTGTTAAAACTTTCATTATTGTTTTGCGTATAGCCACCTAAATACCTTTGGAGCAGTTCTGTTTCGGTGAGATCCTCGTAAATAGGTTTTAAAACTTCCTGTACTTCCTCAGAAAGAGCAGGAGGATGTTTGTAATGTTGCTGAACTGCCTTAGCTTTGAGGTCGGCCGAGCGCGCTATACGCTCAGGTAGACGAAATGAGGTCCTGACGTTCAGGTGAAAAAAAAAATACTTAGAGAGCTCGGATTTTCATAAAATTTTGACACAATATTTCTGAATGTATGTACTTTCGAAAACAGCAAAAAAAATCGATTTTTTGACATTTTCAAAGTGGACTGGCCCCTTAATACATAGTCTTGCTGAGAATGTTCTTTTTTTCATTGAAAAATATTGATATAAAAATAATGTTATTATTATTTAAACAACGCGTGACGGTTGCTGCATGACCGATCGGTGTAGGCGGTTCTGGCCAGAGTTGGCAGTAACCAGTTACTTCAGTATCGAATTCGATTAAAGATACTCGATACAAATGTATCGTGCAACAAGAATTCGATCGATACTTCGTTACAAAAGTAGCGATCTCCAACAATCGCTCGATACTTTTGTATCGAGTAACGAAAAATCCTTTGATACACGATACTTTTGTATCGAGTATCGAAAAGTTATGCGATACTCGATACTTTTGTATCGAGTATCGAATAAATTTTCGTTACTCGTTACACAAGTATCGAGTAACGAAAAGCTTTTCGTTACTCGATACTTGTGCCATTCCAAAGGCTCAAAATACGAAGCCATTCTCTTAACAGTTTTGTAATTTCTCATGGTTGAAACAGAACCCTTGTACTCGAGGGAAGGTAAAGAATTTCCGACTTTTTGTCAATTTTTTCAAAATTCGTAAAAAAAATGTCAAAACGATGAAAAAATTCTTGAAAATTTTTTATGCATTCGGAAAAAACAATTTCATTTCAAATAACAAAAAAAAAAACAATTTTATAAAAATTCAAACAAATAATATTATAAAAGTATCGAGTATCGAAGAACTTTTCGTTACACGATATAAAAGTATCGAGTAACGAAAAAATGTATTATTTTAATATTGTGTATTTTAATAATAATAAACAATAATAATAATATCAATAAATGATAAGAAATAATAATAACTATTATTATTCATAATGTAAAATTGTCAATAATAATAATAGAAAAATAATAAACCTACGACAATTCTCGGCACCGTTTAAAAAAAATCGTCTCGCTTCTTTTCCCACTTACTCTACACTACCCTAGCAAAATAAGCCCCAATTGATGCAGCATACACAAAACCTACCAGAAGTTGTAAAATTTCGTACAACGTTCTGGCCATGACTTCGTGAACCCTAGTTACTGAGCAATTTCTCAATCTTGCAGCTTAAATGGGAGGAAAAAAATATCGGCCAAAAGAGCCCAGGACGACAGAATGATCGAAAAGGCTTGGGAGAGTTTTTTTCTCCTTTCTCTCTCTTTCTCTCTCTCTCTCTCTCTCTCTCTCTCTCTCTCTCTCTCGCGATCTCTCTCTCTCTCTCTCTCGCGATCTCTCAGTTTCTGCCGCACGAACGCGCGCTTTATCGACAATGAAACTATCAGTCGAATAAAACGGACAGGAAACCGCGGGAGTTTGGACAGCCGAAGACTTTCTTTTTTCTCACTTTGCCGAAGCGTCCGCAAAGAATTGGGACTTTGGTTAACTGTGGCGAAAAGTATAAGCGTTCGGAAGGGAAAAAAAAAGTTTCGCTCCACAACGAAACGAGCATCGTATGTGTATAGAGAACGAGAGAAAGAGAGAGAGAGAGAGTGAGGGGGAGGGAGGGAGAGAGAGAGAGAGAGAGAGAGAGAGAGAGAGAGAGAGAGAGAGAGAGAGAGAGAGAGAGAGAGAGACTGTTTCCAAAGCGAAGATGTTCGTGAAAACTTTGGGCGAAACTTCGTCACACTCCCGTAATTCCTTTCCTCCTTGTAGAGGGCTAAAGTCTCTATACAGATATACAATTTTCGCCACTTCGTCGCCATACGTCTTTCTCACTCTATCCCTTCAATGTAGCGGGAAGAGGAGCGCAGAGCTCTCTCGGAGGAAGATCATCTCTCTTGCTAAGCCAACTCATTCGCGAGCCATTATTAATGGTTTTGGCCAAGTGTACAGTTCATTAAAACGTTTCGAGTGGTTCACGTGTTGTTGCCTACACGGGGCGCGTTTTCCTTATCGTGTGTGGGGGGACGACCGCGAATTTTCGTGAGGTTGAACTTTGCGAGAACTTTCCCGTGTGGAACTTTAAGTCGGGAGTAAAAGTACTGCCCCGTAACTGCCTTTCCTAGATAATATCAGTACATGGTCAGGCCTTCCAACGTGGATTGGATTTGTAATGTAACGGGTGTCTTAGGCCAGGCCCCGATCCGCTGTTCCCTTTTTCGGGAACTGATCAGAAACTAGCCGGAAACTAACGAGATAAGGGATCGAAAAATCGCCGCGAAATGACAAGGAAGGTGATGGTGTACTGAGAGGGTCCTGCATGAGAAATAAACCGGCGGATGGATAGAGTAATGACCAGGTACTGGAAAAGGACTTTTGGCGATATACCCGAGGAAAAAAAAATAATATCAGATCGTATTGATACTTATTATTTCACAACCCGTGCAGAAATATTATCATGGATACAGTCCGATTCGGACTAGGATCCTGGTTTGTCAATCGGGATCCAGTCGGACATCTGATCAGATCCGGAAGCGAAATATAACGCTCGCAAATCGGATTTCAGGCAGGATACTAATCCGGAACTACTAAGGACTCTAGTCAGAATCCAAATAGAAACTTTGCATAGGATCCAGGCTAGAATCCCGAACTTCTCGAAGAAGATCTAGTTCGATATCGAATCGGATCCCAGGAATGAATGTAAAAATCACCAGGAAATACCGATCCGTTTCAGCTGGAGACGTTGGACGTTTTCTGAAATCATTTATTCAAGGATCTGAAAAAGATTAGGCAAAAATTGGTGCTACAGTATAACTCAAAACTTATATATTTTAATAACAGAATTTCGAACAAAATTCTTTACATCTAATACAAATTTTCGAAAAAAACAATATATAGACCTTGAAAGACTTATATTTCCTGGAGAAAGGTGATATAGGTTATTTATTCTAAGTAATTATATTTAAATTAAATGGAGATTGTTCGAACTAAGAAAATATATATTTAATTTGCTGAGAAAAAATGTATTTAATACGTATTTAAAATTCTTGCCACCAAGTATCCGCCTTGTGTTACGTAGTTGGGCGCCATCTGGATTCCGATGAGGATACCCCTTGTAGGGTACAGTGTTGGGCGTTAATCAATTAAATTTTCAGTCAGTTCGTTAATTGCCTAAAAAAGTAATTGCAATTAATTTAATTGCAATTAACATCAATTGCAATTAACTATTTATTAATTGCAATTAACATTAACTGCAATGAACTTTTAACTATTAATTGCAATTAATTTATTTGGATTAATCTATATTGATTGCAATTCGCAATTAAAACAATTGCCCTTAACTTTTTTAATTGTTCTAAGAAACAATTAAAACTGACAATTAACCGATTTAACTTTACAGCTATCAGATACGACCTCTTTGTTTAGGTTTTATAGACTTATGCAGCGCCCTATACAATAATCAGTTTCTAATTGTGGAAAGTCACGATTAACAATTGATTAATTGTTAATTGCGACTACAGCAATTAACAATTAACTAATAGTTAATCGTGAGTTTTCACAACTACAATTAATTAATTGTTAATTCTTATAGTAGTGATTAACTATTAACTAACTGCGTTAATCTTTAGTTACCCAAGCCATTGAATTTTGCTGCCCAACACTGCTAGGGTATCCGTATCATATCCCAATCGGGATCTGATCGGAACTTAGGTATCCCTAAGAAATTTCGGCACGGGTCTTGACAAACAACGTCAGCTGGCAATTTTGGAAAAGTGCCATAGACCAATTGATGATCAGAATAACTTGAAATTTTTACGGTTTACATATATCAAGGCCATCTATCGAGCGGCGAAGTATTTTTTTTTTCTACCATCACTTTTTGTTAATAAGGCCGGAAACTCTTCAAATGACCCTTGCATGAATATTTTTTTATGGCGTAAAAAGCAAAGCAACTTTACACAGTTCGTGAAGTTGGTCATGACTTTTCAGGAAAAGTCAATGATCTGGTCGGGTATACATTACGTGAAAGTGTACTTGCTCGCAATGTATTCCAGCTAGAACATTGTCATTTTCAAAAATAGAGTGTAAGCCGTAAAAAACGATTTATTGATCTTCCCGGTCTGTTCTATGAAAGGGCCCGTTTAGGTCAATCGGACGAGACAAGCCTAGCCAGGGCCCGACACAAAGTAGGGAATACCCGGTCACATTTCTGCCCGGGTTGCGCGAGACGCTGCGTTCTTTCCGTCGTGAAATCGCGTACGATTCCACCCTCATATTTTTTTTTTTTTGACGTAGACGCGCGCATTTTATTCCCCGTGAATATTATCTCGCTCGTAATATTTGGCCATTGCTCTCGCTTCTCTCTTGGTCTTTCTTTGGCCGGCGGCGTGTAAAAGTGCGTAATTTGCCTCGCGAGGCTCGGGCGGGGAAAAAACATTGAGGGGGAGAAGGAGAAAGGGGCAGAGAGAGAGAGAGAGAGAGAGAGAGAGAGAAATAAAAGAAATATACGATCTTGCCACTCCTCCGTCTCTCTTGCTTTGCCGGAATTATACTAGAGTGTGTACGCACCGGTAATGCAATATTAAGTATAAGGTATAAGCAGGCGAGAGCTCTGCCCACGGGTCTTCTCCATACTCTTTCTCGAAAGACGAGCAAAAGGGAGATGCGAGTCGAGTAATCCTCACGGTGGTGGCTCACTATTATGTCGTTTCGAGTTGGGGGCCCCCTCCGAGCATTTTTTTTTTTTACCCCAAGAGCTAAACGCCCGTCGAGAAAACAACACGCATTTCTCGAGGTTCGAGATTATTGAGACATTTAAACACTTCTCGTGTCTGGCTTCTCTCTGTCTGTCTTTCTCTCACGGCCGAGTCAAACGAGAGCACAAGAAAAAAAAAACAATCATCGAAGCTTCGCGTTGATATTTTCCCGCGCGAAAATCCGTACGGCCATTGGGGTGTCATTTTTTCCATTCTGTGGAGGATCATCAGGACCAGAATGCTGAAGGAAATTTGTCCAATTGGCTCGTCAATCAGGCATTCGTACTGTCGAATCAACAATGGCTTGGGCCGATGCTCGGATAGGTGAGCGGCTAGTAAGGGCCGGCAACCGGAAATGGCACATTGACAAACGGGCCAGAAGGGATGAGGAGGTCGTAAAAGTTCGCGGGGGACGAAGAAACATTGAAATTCCATTTTTTTTTCCAAATGGTGGCTTCAATTTTGATGCCACGTTAGTGCAGCTGCTCGGGGATGAAGACATCCTCGTTCGTTTCTTTCACGTGCCACGAGAACCGTGAACTTTCGCACGAGCATAAGAGAACCGCAAAGAGGGCGAAGGGGATGGAGAAAAATATCGCGAGACGAAACATTTGGAACGGACTGTTTGGAACGAGAGGATCATCAGGACCAGAATGCTGAAGGAAATTTGTCCAATTGGCTCGGCAATCAGGCATTCGTACTGTCGAATCAACAATGGCTTGGGCCGATGCTCGGATAGGTGAGCGGCTAGTAAGGCCCGGCAACCGGAAATGGCACATTGACAAACGGGCCAGAAGGGATGAGGAGGTCGTAAAAGTTCGCGGGGGACGAAGAAACATTGAAATTCCATTTTTTTTCCAAATGGTGGCTTCAATTTTGATGCCACGTTAGTCCAGCTGCTCGGGGATGAAGACATCCTCGTTCGTTTCTTTCACGTGTCACGAGAACCGCGAACTTTCGCACGAGTATAAGAGAACCGCAAGTAGGGCGAAGGGGGATGGAGAAAAATATCGCGAGACGAAACATTTGGAACGGACTGTTTGGAATGAGAGGGTGGCCAAGGGCCGAGCGCTCCCAACGTACCAGGCTTTCTTTTTTGCTATTAGCTAAGTATGCCGAGCAGTTCTGGCTTATGTTAAGCTTCAACAATTATTTATCATAGTCAGTACGAGAATGAGACTCGGTGAGGAAAAGAGAGGGAATGACTGAACATTCAAAAGGGCCAGACTGATTGGGGCAGTAAAGCAGCCCCCCTTGACGTTCGCAGTCTATCGTTACGTTTTCCACTCGTTTTCACTCGGCTGTATTTTAAAGCAACTTCACTGAAACAAACGATAAGAAGCCAAAAAAAAAAGAAACGCAAAATCCCTTCGTGACGTCTTCGCCATTTTTTTTTCTGACAAGTCGCTCCTCGCAATCTCCTCAAGGGCGAATTAGTCTTCTCGTGAGGGTCGACGAATTTCGGGGGCAGAGTCCGAGGGTCATTTTCGTGGACGGAAGAGACGGGAGAAAACCCAGTGGACGCGCAAAAGTTTAAGGGTGAATGCGTGGGTGAGGAAATGAGTCGGAGTGAGCAGCGAAGCGCGAATCTCGCTATTATTTCGATCCTCTCGCCGGATCGCTGAGAGAAAGAGAGAGAGAGAGAAGGAAATGAGAGAATTTTCCCCGCAAAGTAGGATAGACTGGGTACGGTTGAAATTTTTTTTGCTATTGTTCATAGAATCACCAAACAACGAAACCCAAAGAACTCAAACGAAGAAAAGGTATGCCAAATTGGACTATTTTGTGGCGAGTTTTCATGAACTTTGCTGTCATAAATTGATTGGTGTATATTTTGCTTACACGGAATTCTTAAAAATCGACGAAAAAATTATCGTGGCGTGAAGATGTGTCTTCCTCGCCGTGTTGAGGCTTGCAAGACTTGCGTCTTTCTTCTTGTGCCCCTCTTCGCACCACTTATGCTTTCGTGAATATTCGCAGTGTCCCAACCGTACCCCGTTACTATCGTACCCAGTCTACCCTACTTGTTTACTTATCTACCCTTTACTTATTTTTCGTCCAATGCGGGCCCTTCTTTGTATTGTTTCTTTTAATATATACAAAGAATATACAAGGGTCTCGTGGGGATGCTACCACGGCGATGACAATTGGCTGCATTGTCCCTTCGTTTGTTCGAAGCCAATAGGGCAAAATTTTTAATCGATCCATGAGCCCATTAACGAATTATAATCCTGTCGATTTGCAGTTATTTCGCATACGTTCTTATGTGACGTTGTTCCAATCTCAGACACGATGACAAAGCGTACAATGAAAATAAAAAGTGCTAATAAAAAAAAAACGTTTTTCTACTGAAAATACGAGGCTGGACATATCGCGGACCTCACAATCTATTTTACTTTACGTCTCGAGACATATATTTGACCATTTCAAATGTACGTTCTCTGCGCGCAACTGATAAAATTTCACAAACGCTTCAACAATTGCGTTTTCTGTTCACAGGTACGGAACTAGTGCCGAGCGGTTCTGGATGATCGGGCAGCTCTGATTGGGCCGGACGATAAAGAAGAAAAAAAAAATGATACTAGCCAATTAAATGTGTAAACAACACGACTATTGAATAATGATTTATTGTAAAGTATTTTTATACATACAGGCAGACATATACACTCGATAAACACGATGAAAATAACGAAAAAAAAGGACAAGAAAAGGAAAAAAGAAATAGATGTTACAGAACGAGAAAGGGTCTGAAAAAGCTGGATCAGAATTTTGCGTTAATTATTCGACGTTTACCTTTTTGAAAACCGCTTGGCGGGCTTGAGTGAACGAGACCGAGAGGAAGAGAGATTTTATCGTACATATATATATATATGTACATAATATGTATATTACATAGAGTACTTTAAGAAGACATTACAAGTATAAAAATGAATCACGTATAGCAAGACAGAGAGAGAGAGAGAATCGGAGACCTTTTTTTTCTAAACAAACCGATAGTTTGAAAAAACGTTAAAACTGAAAAAAAAAGAATAGAGTTTTCTTACTATTGAACCTCGTGTCGTTTTATTTACTATCACCTATGGCTTTATTATAGGGCAGGGAGGGGCACGTTGAGCCGTCTCGTAAGTTGGGCAATCGAAATATCTGGACAACTAAGCATCGTACGCGGGTGCATCAAATAGCGGAACCAGAGGTATATGGGACGGGAACACATCACGACATCGCCCGTTGCCATACGCGGCGCACGAGACGGCAACACTGGATGTTTCATTATTTTTGCACCCAAAAGTAAAAAAAAAACGTGATTGAAAGACTTTCTTCTAGCGTTGTATGAGAAAAAATATTTCAAAGTTCATTGCAATTAATGTTAATGTTTCAAAATGTAATTAACAAGCAACTGTTGGTTTATTACTGCATTGTACCGAATCATGTTGCATACGTCTGATTTTTTTATGCAATTCTTACTTTGCCCAACTTACCTCATACTCATGCTCAACTTACCCCGCTATCGGGGCAGGTCTAAGCAAATATGGCCTCAGTCATTTGAGAGCGATTATCTGCGAAACAATAAGGATAACAGGAATATTTCGTCTACAGACTTTTCTTCCAAGATAAATTTCCTATTGACCAAAGTAGCTTTCATTTTTATACGGCAGACTGTTATGGAATTACAGAGCGATAATTCCAAACATGCTCAACACGTCCCTCCCTACCCTATGTGTAATTTCTTTAGTTCCAACGTATACCCCTACGGGTTTTTACGTATTAAGGTTGATTCTCACTATACGTCCCGCCTCTGTTCCCTAACCATTACCATATACGTCTAGTTGAATTCCTTTCTATCCTCATTTTCCATTCTTGATCAGTCTCCTTAATAAATTTAATATTTCGAATATGCCAATCGTAAGATAGATAGGGGAGAGGTGGACAAGATGGGGTTGCGGGCAAAACGGGATACCCGGCCAAATGCCCGGTTCCTGGCATCATACGATGCATTGCCATGACACCCATCAGTCGCCCGTGTATCGTCGTTCCAGAGTGCACGCGTATCGAGTGATGAAGAAAAAGCTGATTTTTCGTATACTCGTCGTTTTAAAATTTGGTTTCGGATGTAACTGTGCTTTGTCAATTAACTCTAGATGGTGACGTGCTATTGCTACACGTGCTATATTTAATGTAGAATCAGATAAGGACTTGCTATTTGCTGCGTTGCGTGCCGTTATTTTATTATTAAATATTTGATTGGCAAATATACGGTGGGGCAAGATGGGGTGGTAGATCCCCATCTAAAACATAGTACATGGGACCCAGGATTATTTTATTTCTTGTGATTTTTATGTTATTTTTCAGACAGCATGGGTATTATTACATAAAAATAATCTTCTTTTGATAAAACTGTGTGCTACACATAGCTTCTTTTTCTTCTAGGATGGTGCGGAATTATAAACGCAAGACGGAGCGGGGAACATGGTCCGAAAAAGCTATGCTTTAAGCAATAAAAGAAAAAGAAAAAAGCTAAATTAAAGGGAAAAAACACTATTCATGTATGTGCGCTTTGCCAGCCCGAATAAAGGTACTTCTTTGGGTGTAGTGTGATTGGGAAATAGTGTACACCATCATGCCCCCGGGGGGGGGGGTACCCCATCTTGCCCGCAGTATCGGGCAAGATGGAGAGATCTGTCTTTCTTTGTTTTTAATTTTTATTTGCTATAATTATCACTCGAATGTTTCTAATTTCTCCAAATCTTGTGAGACTGATTATTTTAGGTTGACTCAGAAATAAATACGATTATGTGACTTTAAGGCAGTAGTCTGCTTTACAGGCTTCAAAAAATCGATTTTTCGTTTTTGTCTTAAATCTATTCCAAAACTATCCAAGAATATGTGTTCAAAATTTTAGAGGCCAATTCGACATATTTTCGAAGCTAGATCAGTTTTAGTGGCCGAGCGTCGAGCAGGTGCGAATGCTCGGGCAGACTTTACAGCCCATTTTCTCGAGTTTTCATTTTCACAAGTTTTGGAAAACGGTGCCGGCGATAGTAAAAACAATATATGTCCGATCGAAAAAAACCAAAGTGATCTAGCTTCAGTATTGAATTGTCTTCTATTTGAACTAAAAAAGTTGGACAAAAGTACTATTTAAATTACTTGTTTTGCAACTTAAAGTGAATTTTTTTTTTCAAAAAAGTGAATTTTTTTTTCAAACTTCGAAAAAATTTGGAATTTCGTCATTTCTTCGGTATTTTTTTAGTTCATATAGAAAAGGAACTTATAAAAACTAAAAAAAAATTTGGTTCCACTGTTTCAGATGCATCGCACGACCTCCATCACCGGCACCGATTTACGAGTGCACACTCCAGGCGCCCCAGAAAAATCGTTACAACTTTGGCAAATTTCAATAATTTGTAATAATAAAAATTGTTTTTTAAAGCTTGAATATAATATACTATCGTCTCAAAATTTCGTTTACCGCAATCATTTCCTTCCCTTTCAAAAAAATTGTTGAAAAAACGCTTTTTTTTCGGCTCCTAAAGCAGACTACTGCCTTAAAGACACGAGTTTTATTGAGCTTCAAACCTTAAATACCCCGTCTTGCTCTCTTCTCCCCTAAATATGCCAGTAGTAAACGCTCTCGGATCTTAATTATGTTGAATATCTTTGAAATTACGAGCATTTTTCCTTACGGGGATCATCTCGTACACCTTTCCCCTATGTGCTCTGTGAGCGAGCAATACGCACGCATTTTGTCACAATTGTCAACCGCAGTACGATAGTCTTCGGACTTGCTCTCAGTTACTTTTACATTCTTTCAAAATGCCTCTCGGTCTAGGCTAACCAATTTTAAAAGTTACAACCATGTCTCGGGGCCCTGGAGGCTATTGGGCCTGAAGTTTTTATTCGTTATTGCAATTGCGCGTGTGCTCAACGAAGATCACTTGGATGCGTGATACGTCTCGCACTTGACCGCTTTTTTCTTCACCGCGGCAGCACGAAGCAGGTTCGAAACGTTACGAACGTTCGATGGAGAATTTACGTGGGTTGTGCGCGCGAATGCTTGATGATCCGTCGATCGTTAAGCCGGAAGAAACGAGCCACGTCACAGAGCGCCCCATATTTCACAATGATCCGGCTCGCTCTCCCGTATAAAATTTCCCACACTGACGGCAGGATGAATGTTATTTTTATTAGGGGGAAAAAAAAAAACACGTTGGCTTGACGCGCAGTCTCGAGGGGCTTTACGAAGAGCGTGTTAATTAGTCGATGGAGTTTAAAGGTAAACCCAAGAAAGCCTCGACTGGAAAGAGAAGGGGAGAGGGTGCTACCGGTGGTCCAAGACGGAAAATAGGACGAGTCATCATTGCCTCATTTGCTTCGTAAAACAATCTCTTACGAGTGAAGTCGCCTCTCCCTTTTCCCATCTCTCTCTCTCTCTCTCTCTCTCTCTCTCTCTCTCTCTCTCTCTCTCTCTCTCTCTCTCTCTCTCTCTCTCTCTCTCTCTCTCTCTTCCCCCTCCCTCCCTCTCTCTCTCCCCCTCTCTCTCTTCCCCTCTCTCTCTTCTTCCATCGTGCACAGACCCCAACTATATTAAAGTTGCTAAAAGTGTAATTAAACTTGAAGCCGAATATGGGTCGAGACTTCTAACCGGTGAGGAAGACCGATCAAGTTTCTCGTGAAAACAAGACCGAGGGATTTTTAAGGGCGACAGATTTTAAACGTCAACGAGACGAAGAAGGACGACGCGGGAAAATTTCCATCCCTCTCGTACGCGAGCATTTATTCTTTTCTAATCCTTACAAATGCCGGAATTTCCGCCCCCGCACCCTGCGTCCGATCTTTAGCCCTCCGGTCGACAGCACGGGAAAAAAGACTCGGCTGTTCTCGCTTTTTTTTGTCCTTTCGCGTATAATTTGTCGAGACACCCGCATGGTCTCGCGTGTAATCCTGACGGAACGCTCAACGACGACAAGTTCGAGCATCGCATTAGCCTCGTATATGGACGTTGTTTCCGTGTTTGATGAACGTTAAGGGGTAACTCCGGGCCCCGAAAAATAGGTGTAACTTTGAGAATTTGGTTTTTTTCTAGGCCTTCTCGTGTCCTGTCAGCTCTGATTAAGTTCTTGAGGAATGCAGCACTTTTTGGGTCCTGCTCCTTGAGGTAGTACATGGCAAGCGAGCCAAACAAAAGAGAGTTTCGTTATGGAGATGCATGTTCAAATAGCCCTATTTCAATGTCGAAAATAAATACAATGTGATATGGAACCTACTTTTACGCGTGTACAGAATAATTTTCTTCTATGCTCGGCAATCTGTAGAGTATTGAGAGTGGACCAGTTGAGACTCACAATGATTGACGGGGATAAACATTTTACGCGTAAACATAACCTGTAAAATATACTCAAACGTGATTTTAGCATCAAGGGGATATTCTAGCCTAGAAATTTGAAAAAATCCATTCTTTTTTGGCATTATCTTAAAGTATAGACTTTTAAGAACGCGCCTTAAAAGGAAATTTCGAAATTTCCAATATTTACAAAGTCACAGCGATTTGAATATGGCTGAATTCAGAAGCCGCGCAAATCCAACAATTGGAAGATTCCAAGGAAGCCAGAACTGTTCGCAGGGAAGAAGGAGCTTCAGAAAATCATCATTTCGAAGTCGAGGAAGGCAGGTTTCACGACGCAGAAATGGCCGATTAATATAACGTAAGTATAACATGCCATTCTACCACTTAGATACGAAGTGTGTAAATTAAGTAACGAGACTGGCAACGTAGCGTTCGATCTGGCAACACTTGGGACGCGGGTCTTGGAGGGGCGGTAGGTCAACATGTGATACGCCTTCAGTACGAGTTTCAACTCGCTAGAGTCATTTGGTTGTCGGTAGCGATTTTTTTTTTCGTGAAACAGTTTCTTCTAGTGCATTCTAAAAATGAGTGACATCAATTTCGAGCAACGGTGTGCTATCAGGTTTTGCTTCAGACTTGGACACAGTGCAACGGAAACTTTTGCAAAACTTCAGCAGGCCTACGGAGACAGTGTTTTGTCAAGGGCCCAGGTTTTTCGGTGGTTTAAGGAATTTTCAGAAGGAAGAGAGTCGATTGAAGATGAACCACGCAGCGGAAGGCCGTCATCTTCAAGAACCGATGAAAATATCGACAGAATCCGGAATCTTGTGCGTTCAGATCGTCCCTTGACAGTCACAATGATCGGGGAAGAGTTGAATTTGACTCACATCACCGTTCAATCAGATTTTGACCAATGAATTGAGCATGAGAAAAATTGCTGTCACACAGGATCTTTAATAAACGAGTTTTTGGCCAGTAAAAACATTCATGTGACTCCTCAGCCTCCTTATTCGCCTGACTTCAGCCTTTGCGCCGTTTACTTCTTCCCGAGATCGAAAAATCACCTCAAAGCACATCATTTTGGGATACTCGAAACCATTCAAACGACTGTAACCGACCAGCTGAAGGCTATTCCAGTATCCGAGTTCCAGCACTTCTGTGAGGGTGGAAGAACCGTCTCCAGCGCTGTGTGGCTTCCCGAGGAAGTTATTTTGAGGGAGACAATATTGAATTGTAATTCACACACCTCGTAGAAATTGTACTCAACTTTAAACGCGTTTTTATCGAAATTACTTTTTTCAACCTGAGTGATATAATATCCCGAGTTCTATTCAACCGATTTGCTTCAAATTTGGTATGGACCTTCATTAAATATCCCTCTATCGTACTTCGGGCATTGCGAAATTATCATTATAACGATTTTAAAAAAAATTAAAAACTGAAAAAATCGTTGAAAAATTAACTTTTTTGCAGACAGTGGCCATTAAATTTTTTTTCTCTTTGATACCTGTCATAATGACATTTTTATTGATCAAGGAAATTGATTTCATTTCTGGAATCTTGTCAACCTCCTCAACCCTTTTTTTTCACGACCATATTTATGGGCCCATAACTTTTTCAATTTTTTTCTTTTTTGCACAATTTTCTTCGTACGTTTTTGCAATATCAATAATATGACTGTAAACAAAAAAATAGATGCTAAATATAAACGTATATTTTTATATCAAGCCTCTAGACTAAAATACTGCATTAAAATAACATCAATCAGCGATCTAATAATCAACCACCTGCTCGTGCTGGCTAAGCGAAAAGTTCAAGACACTTTCCTACCTTTGGTTTGTTCAACCCTGCAAAAAGTATAATTCCACGTGAAAAAAAAACATAAATAAAAAAAATAACACCGCTCCCGCACTTCCGGTGACGATCTCTGTGGCGCTATCAAGAACAAAGCTATGCGGCGTGAACGTAGACAATGGATAAAATGAGCGTCGAGTCAAACGCAAAGCTCACGATGACAAATGAAACGGGAATCGTGCCGGGCGCGTGAGAGGGTGAACCGTTTCATTTGTATCCTGCAGGATCTATTTATTCACAGTTCTCGCCTTTCATCCCCTCGCATACCTCCACCGAGCTTAGGTAATTATAGGAGTCCATGAGGTCCCTCGAATACACAGCCGAGTCGAGCTTGATGAAGCCAAATTTTGGCGATTCTCGAATAAGCCAAGAGTCGAGAGATAATTGCAAAGCCAACTTCGGATGACATTTTTTTTCCCCATTTCGCCTGTTCACTCAATTAGAGATATACAGCTTACGATCTCTTGCTATTCCATGTTTTTATTCTTAAGACGAAATGATACACTCGGAGAAATTCAAAATTTAAAAAAAAAAGCGATTTATTGAATTCTTCTGCGAGTTTCGTATCGAAAAGCTCGTATCCCGATCGTTTTATCTGCGGGAGTTTATGTCGGAAGGGATAATTAGAAGGCTCGTTAAATTGCTGCACCCGTGGACGACACGCAGTGCAGAGAGAGAGAGAGAGAGAGAGAGAGAGAGAGAGAGAGAAAAAGAGAGAGGGAGAGAGAGAGAGGGGGGAGATAGACGATTGAATTAACGAGCAACGGAGAATCCGAGTGGCGAATAAATTAATTATTATACATTGTTCGCAAGAGAGAACGAGAGAGTGAGAGATCGAGAGATCTGTCAGTGCAATTCCTATGATGGAAATGTATACGCACATATATATATACAGGGTGTCTCAAAATCACCTGACATTTAAATTCATTAATAAAACGTATTATTTACTTGTGAAGTACGAATATTTTTATTTTAATGTAAGGTACAAACATGGAGGTTATGTGTGGAACACAATATCCGATAAATGACCGCCTTGTCGCTGTTTGCAAATGTTCACTCTTTTGACGAAATTTTCAATAACATTTTGACATAATTGCGGACTAATTTCATTAAGGGGCCAGTCCACTTTGGAGCCACGAAAAAAAGGCTATTTTCGCGATTTTTTTTTGAGGATTTTATAAAAGATATGAATATAAAAGTTGTTGGGCTTGATAAATAAAGTCTTGAAATACATTAAAAAAAAAATGTTTAATTCATTTTTATTCATTTTTAAGTACAAAAACTATAGTTTAACGTAACGCCTCAAAAATAGGTGGGCTAGGTAGCTCCATCACAACTCGGCAACGGCTTGTGTGAAACAAAAAAATCAAAGTCCATTAGATTCAGTATGACACCAGCTACAAAATGACCCTCGGATACAAAGTTTTATAAAAAAATAAAAAAATTGCAGATGAAAAACGAAAAAAGTAAAAAAACGCGTTTTTTCGCAGTTTTTCGTAAAAAAAAAGAGTAAAAAACAAATTTTTAAAACCATCGAGGGTCATCTTGTTGCGAATCATGTTTATAATATGTGGCTCAAATTTCAAGAGGATCGGTTTATTAGTTTTAGAGATACGATGGAGCTAGATTTTGAAAACGTTGTTTCGAGAAAAACGCGTTTGAAGTTTATACTATGAAAAAAATTAATAAATTTTTTTTTTTATGTACTTCAAGACTTTATTTATCAAGCCCAACAACTTTTATATTCATATCTTTTATAAAATCCCCAAAAAAAAATCGCGAAGATAGCCTTTTTTTAGTGGCTCCAAAGTGGACTGGCCCCTTAACGGTGCGTCCAATTGCTTCCTTGAGCTTCGGAATGGTCTGTGGATCATTGGCATACACTTTTCCTTTCCGAAAACCCGAAAGAAAGTAGTCCAATGGCGTAAAATCGCACGATATTGGTGGCCAATTCACATCGCTGTGACGCGAGATAAAACGAGCATGAAACTTCGTCTGCAATAATTGCATTGTTTCGCATTGCATTTTCACAATTTCTATGCTTTGCTCGATCGTGTAATTCTCCATAACTAAACCTCAATACTTCCTGATGACAGTTGTCAGAGATTAGTACTCTATGTTTGCCACAATAAAAAAAATGGCGCGCAATTTAAAATGTCAGGTCATTTTGAGACACCCTTTGTATCCACAGTAAAACTTCGATTAACCGGGTGGAGATTAATTGTGCTGGATTCCCGCCACTTATATTTACGCGCACTCAAATCGTTGAATATCAAGGAGACAATTAACGCAATCGGTTGTGCATGGAGTGGAGTAAAAAATGAAAGTATTGGACAATCGTTTCGAAAAATAATGCCGACAGAAGACGACATTGAGATTCAGAACGATGGAGACATCTGAGAATATTTCTATCGTTTTATGGCTTTGCAGCAGTACTGCAAGAATTAGATGGATTGGTAGACATTGAAGAATTGGAAATCGAGCCGTGCCCGAGTCGAAAACTAAGGCCGAAAACTTTATTCGATTCGGCCGAAATTGTAAAAGTTGGCCAACGGTTGGCGACTTAGACCGAAAAAACGACGAATCTTTTAAAATCGCAATAATTCAGGCGACTTATAAACCGGAACGTACCGAAAATGCGCCGGAAAAAAAAAACGCCGGATCTTAGTTCCGGCGTGTTGATCGGCCTACCGGGTTGCAGGCTGAAAGTACGCCGAAACTTGGGATTTCAGCTTACATCAGTCAGCGTTCTGCTCAGGCCGAAAATATGCCGATACTCATTTTTTCGGTCTACTGATCGACGTCGCAGGTTACAGGCTCCTCATTATCAATCGAACTCACAAGAACAGTTCAACAATTAGCAGAATTCAGCTAATCAAAGCTCAAATTTTACACCACTTTAACTCCTAATTTTACATCACTTTAACTCCCAACTAATTTACTCAACGCTCTGTATAAATTCATTATTTTGAATAAAAAAAACACGGTGAAAAGGATCTTCTTTATTATCGTAGAGATTTAAGAGGAAGCAACATCGAATTGCACTAATTATCACTCATTATATTACCAAATATTGATACTCGATGGGGAGACCGAAATTCCAGATTTCTGCGTGTTTTCAGCCCGAGCAAGCGGGCTGATGAAGAGGCCGAAATCGTAAGTTTCAGCGTGTTTTCGGCCCGAGAAAGCAGGCTGACGGAGAAACCGAAATCCAGAGTTCAGGCGTGTTTTCGGCCTGCAAAGCCTGGCCGGAATGGTTCGCTATTCCGGCCGGTTTTCGACGTGAATTCGGTCTAGACCGAAAACACGCCGGAAAATAAGACTTTTATTTTTCGACTCGGGTGGTTGCAATGGGATAATAGTGATTCGGGAAAGTCGTCTCTATAAAAGCTCGTATTGGAATCTGTCATATGGGCGGAGCCTAAAAAAACATGGCGCTGTGAACCGTGAAACGTAAACAGTCATGTAGTTTAACCCTTCGTCGTCACACTTCCAAATTCAATCGCGGTGATCACACTTGGATCGATTCTACCCAGTCAGTTTTCAAAAAAGTATTGTGACCAAACGATCCATCCGAAGTGGTTAAAAAAATTACAGAGCATGCTTTGAACTTTCTGGATGATGTACGAAAAATTTATTTGTAAGAAATAAAATGGCGAAATGTTAAAAAAAAAATTCATAAAGACGTGAAAACGCAAAAAAAGACACTTTTTCGCTTTAAAAAATCATTGTTCCGTGGATTTTCAACATTTTTACCTAAAATTTGGACGTGATGCTCCTTGGATATGCTACTTTTGGGAAAAAATAGTAACATATTGCGCGTTCCAAAAAAGGTATTTATTCCGACATGTGAAGAGGGTCAATTTTATGATATGAGGCTACTTTAAAGTCCAGGTAAGATGGTGAATACAGTCTCATTCGAAGCCCGAAACTATTATATATTAACGCCAAAAATTAATCGACGGGGGGATTCTACCCAGGATTACCACGAAGGGTTAATGCATATTTCTGTGATATTATGATAAGTATTATTCCATTTTATGAGTGGGTAGGTACCAATCCTAAACAACGCAATTTTGTTGAAAGAGAACGTATTTTGAAGGCTGGGCATATTTTAAAGTGTGGTGAAGTTAGTGGCGTCTTCCATACCTGTTCCCGTCAGCTTCAATGCGTATTGTTTGTAAATCTTTCAATTACGAAATAACCCCCATGAGATTGATCCCCATGAGATTGATGATTCAAAATTATTTGCTCTTGCAAAGCTGGATTGGGAGAAAAATGCAAGCGACGATCATTGCGACGTTACTGTATTGCAATCGGTAAGTCTAACCTCTCATTCCCAGTACCTTTCATTATTTGGCAGTGAAAAATTTTTTAGTTATTTTTTAACGTTTCTCAATTTTAGCATTGAAAATGCTTCTAAAAATGCTATATAGGGGATCTGATTTAGCGAGATGTCACACGAAACTAACGCTAGCCCCACTCCACTGCCGCTATGTTGTAGCAGGGTGGGGGAGCTGCGACATGCTAAATGCCTGTGATTTGTTGAAAAATGCTGCATTACATGCAGAGTGATTTGTGGTTACAAGTTTTAAGTTTCAATTTTGGTGTGTACATTACAATGTTGGTAGGTTTGCGTTGGGGTTTGTTTTTGGGGTTGGGTTTGTTTGGGTTTAAGTTTGGGTTTGTTCGGGTTTGTTTCGGTTTCTTTGGGTGAGCTTGGGTTTGTTTGGGTTTGTTCGGGCTTGTTGGGGTTTGTTTGGGTTTGTTTGGGTTTAAGGTAGGGTTTGTTTCGGTCTGTTTGGATTTAATGTTGGTTTAAGGTTGGATTTAAGTTTGGGGTTGTTTGGGTTTGTTTGGGATTGTTTGGATTTAGGCTTGTTTGGGTTTATTTGGGTTGGATAGAGACTGTGAAAAGAGAGTGAGAGAGTGAGAGAGAGAGAGAGAGAGAGAGAGAGAGAGAGAGAGAGAGAGAGAGAGAGAGAGAGAGAGAGAGAGAGAGAGAGCAACTCATTATTTGCATGCGACCTCTTTTATCCTCCGAAAAGTCTGATTACATTTTCGATGCCATAAAATAGTTGCACTTTTTGCAATATAATATCTGTAGATTTTTCATTACAGTTTAAAAAATTTCTTTACAGCACACTTTCACGCCTGAATTAACTTTTCAAATTTTTACAGCTTTCATCCAAGCCTCCAATTGATCTATTTTTTCCACTTTTCCAAAATAATTTTTCATGCACACAAAGCGTTTCCCTGCAATAGAAAAGTTATGAAAACGCACTTCCAACTCCTTACTCGAAGTGCTTTCGCAATCTTTCACAGCACATTTAATGTTCTTGCGATTTTTTTTTTACCCGGGAAAAACTTGGCGAATTCCATTTTCACCGATATTTATGTTTTTCACAAAAATAAAATACTTTCGTCGTATGGCTACGTATAATTTCTATCAAAGGCTTTGCCCTAAGTATAGTTTGTTTTTGCGCCACCGCAGATGTCATATCGCCATTTGACAGATCCCAACTTATATATTTTTTTCTCATAATACTGTAGCAAAAAAAAAAAAAAACATTGATATTAATTCCGATTATTCGTGGTTTTCGATTATCCGTGGACTCTTCGGTCCCAGCCTGCTCGGTTAATCGAGGTTTAACTGTATATATATATATATATATATATATATATTACAACTGTTATGCCGTCTGTATGCAATGTTCCCGGTAAATAGGAGGCGTGTTTGCGGTAAAATAAGACCGCCGGAGCGAGCACTTAAATGGTAGACGAAAGGCAAAAGATCGAGGAAGGCGTACATATGATTATCCTCGCTGTTAAAAGTATATACATTTGTGTGTACGGGCAATGTAATCGCGTGGAGTCTCTTCAACGAGTATATTTTTAATTACACGTATAATTACGCGAGCGTTAACACGAACCGCGTTGTTTCCAGTATACAAGAAATCTACCCAGGCGGAAAATATACGCAGCTAGTTGATGTTAAAGAGAAGAAGAAAAGTGATTACGAAGGGAGCAATAATAACGCGGCACTGAATCGAAAGACCAAAGGTTTCGATACTCCCGCGCTTTCGATCGAACTCTTTATTGAGGCCTGAGTTCAATTTGAACGGTCGATTGATTCTGCAAAAATTCTCACGACAAACAGCGATCGAGCGGCGTTTGGTCGTGAGGGTGAACGGAAGTTTCGGTTGAAAGCAATTGCGTGTCGCTCTAATTAAGGGGCCAGTCCACTTTGGAGGCACGAAAAAAAGGCTATTTTCGCGATTTTTTTTTTGAGGATTTTATAAAAGATATGAATATAAAAGTTGTTGGGCTTGATAAATAAAGTCTTGAAATACATTTAAAAAAAAATTTTAATTCATTTTTATTCATTTTTAAGTACGAAAAATATAGTTTAACGTAACGCCTCAAAAATAGGTGGGCTAGGTAGCTCCATCACAACTCGGCAACGGCTTGTCTGAAACAAAAAAATCAAAGTCCATTAGATTCAGTATGACACCAGCTACAAAATGACCCTCGGATATAAAGTTTTATCGAAAAATAAAAAAATGGCAGATGAAAAACGAAAAAAGTAAACAAAAACGCGTTTTTTTCGCAGTTTTTCGCAACAAAAAAAAGAGTAAAAATCAAAATTTTAAAACCATCGAGGGTCATCTTGTTGCGAATCATGTTTACAATATGTGGTTCAAATTTCAAGAGAATCGGTTTATTAGTTTTAGAGATACGATGGAGGTAGATTTTGAAAACGTTGTTTCGAGAAAAACGCGTTTGAAGTTTATACTATGAAAAACTCTTACCTAAACTCAATCGGCAATTCCTGCACCGTACAAAATCCCTTCTGATTGCTCATCATCGTCGATTTCTTCAAGTGTTGTTTGTTTTTGATTTTTTGAAATTTTCACAGTGGACTGGCCCCTTAATCGTTGTGAACTGCCGTTTTGAATCGTGAGACGGTAACCCGAGCAGAAATTTGTTCAGGGTGAAATCCGGACCGGATCAGGCTGGCACAATAGCAAATCCGGGCCGGATCAGGCAAATTTAGTCCGGCCCTGATCAGGGATGTAACGCTTTTGCAAATTCAGGTCCGGATCAGGCACCTTATCAGGCTCTGATCAGGCGCTTTATCAGGCCCGGATCAGGCACCTTATTACCAGGCTCGGATTAGGCACTATATCTGGCTTGGATCAAGCAACTTATCTGGCCCGGATCAGGTGTCTCATCCAGCCTGAGACATGCGTGTCATCTGGCTCAATCATTTGATTAATTTTTGGTTTAAAAATAGATCAACATTTATTAAATTATTATCGCAATTACACGTTATCAAGTTTACTAACGTTATTAAAAATATGAAACATATGAAAACATTTTTTTTAAAGTATAAGTTTTTATTTTACTTGACTTGATCGTTTAGTTTTTGTTCCGGTTTTGGCGATGACCGTCCCAAACTTTCCGGCCCAATCTGTCCGGCGCAAATCATGCGTGCCTGATCAGGCCGCCTTATTGATACCTGATAAGGCTTCTATCCGGCGCAAATCAGGCGTGCCTGATCAGGGCGCCTTATTGATCCCTGCTCAGGCCCCTGTCTGGCTCAAATCAGGCGTGCCTGATCAGGGCGCCTTATTGATCCCTGCTCAGGCCCCTGTCTGGCGCAAATCAGGCGTGCCTGATCAGGGCGCCTTATTGATCCCTGCTCAGGCCCCTGTCTGGCTCAAATCAGGCGTACCTGATCAGGGCGCCTTATTGATCCCTGATCCGGCCCTGATGGATCCTCAGGCAGCCTGATTAGATTTCTGCTCGGGAAGGAGCAGGGAATAAGTGCGGGTAGGCATGCTCGTGAGTAAAGTTCGCTTCGAATTGGTACTCTGCACGTATTTGGAATTTGTCGCATCGCTTTTTTTCCAACATTTTTTAAATGTGGTTTTAAACATTTTTAAAGTCAAAGGTTTTTCAGCCTTGTTTTTTTTTGTGTTTCGGTTACGCGTGTCGAATCTTTCGCTTTTAATGACTTGCTGCTCGTGAGCAATGTGTTTCGGTACATTTCGGCCTTTTCAGCGAGAATTTTCCATTTTTTTACAAAAGTAGCTACCGCCCGCGGCTTCGCCCGCGTGGAATTTGGCCAATAGAAACTTCATTAACCGTTGCACCCCTTATCAGGGGTTGTTTTGAAAAAATCCTAAAATATGCGTTTTCATGATTTGTTTTGAAGAATATTTATACCGAGTTTCAACTTGACACACGCCAAGGACTACAATTTTCCATGCAAACTTTTACATCTCATTTCATTCTCTCAGGGCCTTAAACCCGCGGCCCTCGGAGGCTGAAGAAAATATCACATTAGCCTGCAGTTTGAATTTACATGGATCAAAATGAGATACCGCTCCACTTCATCTTACCAGGTAAGATGAAGTGGAGTAGTGCGGCCCTTGGGACGATGTGAAATGGATCATTGGCCCTTAACCGTGCAGAAATATTGTCATGGATACAGTCCGATTCGGACTAGGATCAAAAAATCAAAATGCCTTTATTAGGTGGGATTTTCTCGTGGTAACGCTGACGAGTTTTTTTTTTTTTTTTATAATTATTTTTTTATCTTACAATAACAAATTTGCCGATTTTTTTAGCGAAAATCGCGTTTTTGACTTCCAAGTGCTACCGAAAATGAAAAAAAATCGATTAAAAAAAACTCGGCAGCGTTACCTCGAGAAACATCTCACCTAATAAACGCATTTTGATTTTTTTGTTTCAGATGATCCAGTGACGAGTT
>CAWVQM010000416.1:0-20028 GCA_963932345.1 Ophion ventricosus | reverse complement strand
AGCACCACGAGTCCCCCGTACAGTCCAGACCATCGTCTGGCCACTCTGAAAAATCACTTTTCGTACAAACGTCAGTTGCAGGTAAATTAACTAAAAAAAAAAAACGTACAATTTCAATTTCGATCTATCGAACCTTGCCAATCGGGGTATTGAAAAAATTGCTTTTTATTTTTATACATTTTGCTTTCTGATAGAATTTTGTTCCTCTTTTTTTTTCGTAATTTTCACGATCGTGACGTCGAATGCTCGGAAATGTTTTAAAAAAAAAGTCAATTTTTCACGAAATTGTGATTGATAAAAATCTCCACAATTATTCGTTATCACTCTCATTTCATCTTCTCCATTTTTACCTTTGTTTTACCAACGATAGAAAAAACTCCGAAAAGTTTCATTAAACATAAAGAAATATTGCAACTTATTTTTTTACGTTTATGTACATTTATATATATTTTTTTCCTGTACAAAAATTATATCGTACTCGGGGAGTGAGGGGAGGGTGCGGGGGTGGCGACGGCAGACTGCTATACTTGGACGCCTACGAATCGTAGTGGCGGCGACGGCTACGTACCGAACGCAAGGGCGATAATGTAACGGGCGAGAAGGGTGAAAACGCCGATGAACGGTAAGCAGGAATGGCTAGACACGGCGCCAGGAAACCTTCCAACATTTACTGCTTCTCCTGCAAGAACGATACGACGACGCCTAGACTGTAAGGGGCCGCACGCACGTTGACCGTGAACCAGAAGCGAGGCAGGCTACGTTTTTTTTTTTCCTGTCGTGTATTGGCATAATAATAATAAAATTATTTAAAAAAATATACAGTGGCGTGCAAAAGTTTCGGGCCACCCTATTTTTCGTGGATATTGCATAGAAATACGATGGTACGGGAAATACAAACGAGCGATGACACTTGTAATTGGCGTCGAGATGCTTGATATTAAAATAAAAAAATGTGGTATATCACTCTTTAACAATTAATTATCCAACAGTTTTTATTTAATGACTGTGCAAAAGTATTGGGCCATATAATATTGCGTGTGAAAACAAAAAACAAAATATTATAAAAATAAGAAAACATGGTTTAGTTTTCTCTCTAGAGCCAATACTTCGTTGCCATCGCCTTAGCAGCGATTACAGCAGCACATCGTCCGGGCATAGACGCAATTATAATTGCGAGATGCGATCTTGTGGCATCTTTTCCCACTAATATTGCAAATGATCCCATAATTCCGTCTTGTTGTAGCGATTCTTCGTTCCAACGCGAACCTTTAGCTCTTGCCACAGATGTTCAATCGGATTTTAAATCCGGTGACTGCTAGGGCCAATCGAGAAGTCGCACTTTTCGGCTTTCAAGGAAATTCTTCACAAGACGCGAAGCATCTTTGGGATCATTGTCGTGTTGAAATATCCACCCATTTGGCATATTTTTCTTTACAAATGGGAGCATATGGTCTTGCAATATATTTCGATACATTATAGCGTCCATATTGCCTTGGATTTCTATTAGCGGACCAGTTATCAGAAAAGGCTCCTCAAACTTTCACATTTCCGCCACCGTGTTTTACAGTTGGAATTTGATATCTTACATCGTATCTGGTACCTGCTGGACGTCTTACGTACTTGCGACGACACGGAGAGAATTAAATGTTAAAAATTACCGTGCAGTAACGGTAACCAAATGACAATCCTGAAACTTCGCTTATTATTACTGAGTAAAAGACAGATTTTCACGAAAATAAAAATAAAATTTCTTCTTCAGATAGAAAATTTTAGCAGATTTTCTAGTAAATATTGATGTGTAACAAAATACGGAAAACTTAAATTTAAAAAATATATAATATCAGCAAAATTTTACTGTGTATTTTATTATTTTATGCCTTTCAAAAATGTCTATAAAAAAGTATCGTCTTTATAACAGTTATTTTAAGATTTATTATAAAATTTAATGAGTGTTATAGGAAAATGTATTGTGCTCTCGGTAAAAATTATCGTGCGCGCTACCCTTCTTGTATAATAAAATTTTAGCTACGTATTTGAAATATTTCTGTAACGTGAGTTAAAAAAAACTTGTCGCATACGAATTATTACGCTTTTCTCACTTGTCACCACATTGAAATATATCACGGTAATTTTTACCGTGAAATTTTTACGACAAAAATTACTTTTTAATTCTCTCCGTGCATCACTTCCAAACAATTGAAATTTGGATTCGTCGGAAAAAAAGAACTTTCCGCCAATTCGATACTGTCCAATGAATAACTGATTGTGAGAAAAAAAAAAGGTTGGCCCGAAACTTTTGCACGCCACTGTATAACATTACGAAATTATAGAAATAAACCGAAACTGACCGACAATTTCTCAGGTATATCTAAGTTCCGATCAGATCCCGATTGGGATATGATACGGATTCCCGAAAAGGGGTATCCTCATCGAAATCCAGATGGCGCCCACTACGTAGCACAAGGCGGAAACGTAGTAGCAAGAATTTCAAATAAGCATTTCAAATACGTAATAAATAGATTTTTATTAGCAAATTAAATACATATTTTCCGATTTGCGAACATTACATTTTGCTCCCGGTTCCGATCCGATGTCCGACTGGAAATTAGGAAATTAGGATTCTAGTCCGAATCGCGCTATATCCATAAAAATATTGCTGCATGGGTGGGAAAACAGCTTCTGCTGACGTTAAGGGGTTACGTGGGTTTAAAAATTTCAAAAAATCCATTCTTTTGAAAATTTTATCATAGGACTTATGGACTGGAACTCGAGAAGCTAATTCGGCCTCTTTTTGCCGAAGCGCTGAGCTTTGTTTTAGCCTGTCGCGAAAACGCTGTTATCGACCAAATGACAAAAAAAAATAACAAATTTAATCGTAAATTTGATCCTTTCGAGCGTGGATCCCATAAAATTAAATGTCGCTCATAAGCCAATTTTTTCGCGTTTCGTCCACGAATCCCCCTTCCTCTCGTCCGCCCTTATGGCTTTCCTCATGGACAAATTCACGATAATAAAGCGCGTAAAAGAATCGACGGAGAACCAATCACCGGGAGCGTTAAAATGAAAAGAAAAAAAAAAAAGAATAAACATCATCAAATCCGTCATTAACGGAGTCTCATTAGCGACGCAATTTCGTGAGCTCGCGAGCTGTGCCGCATTAACGCTCTTTTATGGGCGTTTTTCGTCTACAAACGCGCACGTCGTCGACAACGAAATGACCGTTAAATGAGTTTGCCTAATGAGGCTTTCTAATGCGCTCGTACTAATAGTGGACTTTTTCTTTTTTTTTTTTTGCGTCTATGTATTTTTGCGTCTATGTATGTATTTTTATTTTCCAATGAGCGTTCGAAAACGAAGTGCGAAAATCTCGACGAAATGGAGTAAACTCATTCAATTAATTAAATAATTAAATTGAAGGTAAGTATAATGAATACAATTAATCGCGATGTACGAGAATCATTTGAAAAGTTTCCAATCCTTATAAACAAAAACCCGAGTAGAAATTTTGATCCGGCAGTCTGAAGACTGATCAGGCCCCGATCAGGCTGCAGTCCGGAATGCCGTACGGCACAACAACAGCCGAAAAAGATCGTGGTCCAATCGCGGTGAGCCGGCCCAAACGATCGCCAAGCCCGGATTACCCGAGCAGAAATTTGTTCAGGGTGAAATCCGGACCGGATCAGGCTGCCACAATAGTAAATCCGGGCCGGATCAGGCAAATTTAGTCCGGCCCTGATCAGGGATGTAACGCTTTTGCAAATTCAGGTCCGGATCAGGCACCTTATCAGGCTCTGATCAGGCGCTTTATCAGGCCCGGATCAGGCACCTTACGAGGCTCGGATTAGGCACTATATCTGGCTCGGATCAAGCAACTTATCTGGCCCGGATCAGGTGTCTCATCCAGCCTGAGACATGGGTGTCATCTGGCTCAATCATTTGATTAATTTTTTGTTTAAAAATAGATCAACATTTATTAAATTATTATCGCAGTTACCCGTTATCAAGTTTACTAACGTTATTAAAAATATGAAACATGTGAAATCATTTTTTTTAAGTTTAAGTTTTTATTTTACTTGACGTGATCGTTTAGTTTTCGTTCCGGTTTTGGCGATGACCGTCCCAATCTTTCCGGCCCAATCTGTCCGGCGCAAATCATGCGTGCCTGATCAGGTCGCCTTATTGATACCTGATAAGGCTTCTATACGGCGCAAATCAGGCGTGCCTGATCAGGGCGCCTTATTGATCCCTGCTCAGGCCCCTGTCCGGCGCAAATCATGCGTGCCTGATCAGGGCGCCTTATTGATACCTGATAAGGCTTCTATCCGGCGCAAATCCGGCGTGCCTGATCAGGGCACCTTATCGATCCCTGCTCAGGCCCCTGTCTGGCGCAAATCAGGCGTGCCTGATCAGGGCGCCTTATTGATCCCTGCTCAGGCCCCTGTCTGGCTCAAATCAGGCGTACTTGATCAGGGCGCCTTATCGATCCCTGATCCGGCCCTGATGGATCCTCAGGCAGCCTGATTAGATTTCTGCTCGGGTAACGGCCAAGAAGGTTTTGCTGTGTGTTTGGTGGGATTGGAAGGGAATCATCCACTACGAGCTGCTTCCATCGGGCCAAACACTCAATTCGGACCTCTTCTGTCAACAACAAAATTTCTAGTCGGGAAGAGATAGAACAAAAATTCTTCCGCCGTCCCATAGATTGCCTTGATATACACGGAGAGAATTAAATGTTAAAAATTACCGTGCAGTAACGGTAACCAGACGACAACCCTGAAACTTCGCTTATTATTACTGAGTAAAACACAGATTTTCACGAAAATAAAATAAAATTTATTCTTCAGATAGAAAATTTTACCAGATTTTCTAGTAAATTTTCATGTGTAACAAAAAACGCAAAACTTAAATTTAAAAAATATATAATATCAGCGAAATTTTACTGTGCATTTTATTATTTTATGCCTTTCAAAAATGTCTATAAAAAAAGTATCGTCTTTATAACAGTTATTTTAAGATTTATTATAAAATTTAATGAGTGTTATAGGAAAATGTATTGTGCTCTCGGTAAAAATTATCGTGCGCGCTACCCTTCTTGTATAGTAAAATTTTAGCTAAGTATTTGAAATTTTCCGTAACGTGAGTTAAAAAAAAGTTGTCGCATACGAATTATTATGCTTTTCTCACTTGTCACCACATTGAAATATATCACGGTAATTTTTACCGTGAAATTCACGACAAAGATTACTTTTTAATTCTCTCCGTGTATAAATCGAAAAAATGTCAAGTCATTCTGATCGTTGCTTTGTCTATGGCAGTCTTCCAAAGTCGCCAGCTGACGTTGTTTGTCAACAATGGAGAAAAGCGAGTATCGCGCAGTGATAAAGTTTCTTTATTTGAAAGGAAAAAAAACAAGACTTAGGAAATAAAAGATGAGTTGGACTCTGTATACGGTGAAGCCTCCCCTTCATTTACAGCGGTCAAATATATTGGGTGGCCGAGTACAAACGTGGTCGTACGAGCATTTTAGACGAGGAACGTTCCGGGGGCCCGAAAATCGCTACAACTTACGAAATGGTCGATTTAGTGCATCGAACTGTGATGGAAGATCGTCGATTGACTGTTAAGGATATTGCTGATAGGCAATATCCTTAATTTAGACCTTTTTCCACCTTTTCCCCTCTCCAGCTGTCAACCCCTTCTAACCAATTATTGCTGATTCTTTCCCTTGCTACTCCACACTTCCATATATGTTCCAGGATCTCCTCTTCCTTCCCACGTACTCTGCAAGTCCAATTGCTGTAACCTTTCTTCCCTGCCTTTCCTACGTTTCCACACCTTATTCTTGTCCACTCTTCCTTTATGTCACACCCCTAATGTCTTTGTCCTCCCGGAAAACCTCCCGCTCCAATTTTTCTTTTATATCCTTATAATATTTGCAGAATGTAAATTTGTCTATTCCTTCTTTTGATGATTGATAGTAATAATTATTATGATAATAGGAAGAAGTAGAAGTATAAATTAATATAATAATAAGAATGATAACGATAAGGTAAAATATTAAAGATAAGATAATGAGAAGAATAATAATATTGTAAAATAATATTAATAGAAAAGACGGAGTACAAAACTAAAGGCTCGAAATAATAATTTTATTCATTTTATTATTACCATTATAAAAAATGAGAAGAATAATATTGATAGCAATAATCATCATAATAATAATAATTAGAAGTATAAATGAATGATAATAGTAATAATAAGATGAATATAAAATACGGAGCGCATAAATGATAACTCACAAGTCAAAGCAAAATATTTTTCAAAACCAAGAAAAGAAAACAATACGAAAAAAAGAAAATTTCTTCTTTTGGAGGTACGATCATGGGATCGAATCCAACTTTCGAGCCTGAAATTTTCTGTATGATGTTGACGAATACGTTATTGTCCGTTTGGAAAAATTTGAGCTATATTGACCATCCAGTTTTTTCGTAATAAAATTGCAAAGTCGAGCATTTTGGGCTAGTGAAGCACGTCGTCTTATGGAGACGGTCGACCGGAAGTGCGGTAATCGCGGTTTTGCTACTCACGTATCCAACTAAGGTCGTTGGAAAACTGAAATTTGATAAATTAGACGTAATAGATATTGTAAAAAATCGAAAATTCGCACTTCACCGTGTAGTTCAAGCATTACATTATAAAACAGTTTCAACTTCCGGTTTAATATTATCATAATGACGAAATAGTACCCATAGACTTGCCAACGTCGGGCGTAACAGCTGATTCGTTTGGCGAGCATAACCTAGCTCTGTAGTGACAGTTTTCGTTGTCGCCGGCTAGCGACAGCCAATCGCATGCACGATCAGAAGAAAGGGAGCCTCTTATTGGCCGTTGCTAGGTAACGACAACGAAAACGGTCGTTAAAGAGTTTCAAAATCTCGGTACTGCTTGGAAATCGTCGTGAAGACTCAAGAGTCGTTGACGATATTATTTTTCAGTTTTGATTAGTAAATATGCAATAAATAAAGTATTTACCACAAATTTGGCACTTTGAGATCGACAATACGAATATTCAACATAAGTTAACATAAATCAGAACACCCGTGGGGTGACATAAATTTGGTCTCTTTGTTGACCCTGAGGGAGTAGTCGTACCTCCTTAATGCTCGGACAAATTTTGTTCCCTAGCCACAAGACTTTAAGGAAAATGTTTAAAGGTGTAAAAAAATAAAATACGAAAATAAAAATAGCACCCGGATTGTCGTATGACGTTTGGATAAATTTTGGCAAAACAGAATCGACGAGACCGCAAGGGAGATGAGATAAAAATGAATTGATAATATTTCGAGCTTTTTCTGGATTATTTAGTTGCCCGTTGATTTATAGGAGTACGTGCCCCCCTGTTTTTAGGGCTCTTAGGTCGTAGCGAGGCAGGACTTTTACATACACGCGTAGGTTGCCCCAGCGCACGTGCTGCTTCTCGCGCAAGAGAGATCGATAAATTCGAAGGGTTCCCTTCTCATCGGGCGTGCGGCACTACTCGTGTGTACCCTATACGTATGGGTACGCTCTAGGGTCTCCTGCGTGCAGTCGTCATTGTGTGTGTGTGTGTGGGTGGGTGTGTGTTTGCCGCGTATACAGACATTAGGAATTCTTACGTGGGAGCGCGTTGCGTGTTTTAGGCGTACTCTACTACTCCACTAGAAATTTATGTGCCTACAGGGCGTTCCGCACGTAGCCGATGCTCCGTGGCCCTGACGTGCATTCTTTCTGTAGGGGTTACGTGGGTTTCGAAACCAAAAGCATATTTCCTCTATTTTTTTTTTTTTAAATATAATATTAGATGAAGTAAAAAGTTCTGAGCGTTTTTTCGCTTTATGTCGACGATGAAATTAACATAGATAGGATTATCCGATTTAGATCGAATATGCGCCGTTTTGTTCGATAACTTTTGTCCATTTTGAAGGCAATTTCATAATTCCGCGATTGAAGAAGTCCTCGTCCCTATTGGTAAAAAAACTTGACCAGCTCATTTTCACAAGCCTCTCTTGAGGCCACTTTTGTACCATCAAGAAAATTTTGCAAATGCTTGAAAAGGTGATAATCGCTTGGTGCCAGGTCTGGACTGTACGGCGGGTGCGATAGAAACTCTCATCCAAGCTCTCGGAGCTTCTGGCGCGTCGTTAAAGATGTGTGCGGCCTGGCGTTGTCTTGATGGAACACAACACCCTTCCTATTGGCCAATTCTGGCCGCTTCTGGTGGATCGTCTGCTTCAATCTGGTTAGTTGTTGACAGTAGAGGTACGAATTGAGTGTTTGGCCCGATGGGAGCAGCTCATAGTGGATGATTCCCTTCCAATCCCACCAAACACACAGCGAAACCTTCTTGGCCGTTAATCCGGGCATGGCGACCGTTTGGGCCGGCTCACCGCGATTGGACCACGATCTTTTTCAGCTGTTGTTCTCGTATGTGGCCCATTTTTCATCGCCAGTCACCATCCGCTTAAAAAATGGGTCGGATTTCGTTACGTTTCAGCAAAGAATCGCAGGCATCAATTCGGTCCAAAAGGTTCTTTTGCGTCAATTCGTGTGGCACCCATACATCGAGCTTCTTCTTGAGACCAGCCTTATGCAAATGGTTCCAAACGGTTTTCTGGCTAATCTTCAGTTCCTGGGCAATGGAATAAGTGCTCACATGCCGGTCCGACTCGACGATTTCCATGATTTCATCGACATTTTCGACGATTGGCCTACCAGAGCGTGCCTCATCTTCGACGTCCATATTACCAGAACGGAATCGTTGGAACCACAGCTTTGCTGTTGCATTCGATGCTGTATTGGGTCCATAAACAGCACAAATTTTTTTGGCCGCGTGCTCTGCCTTTTCACCTTGGACGTAGTGGTACTGAAGAATGTATCGAATTTTCTCTTTTTTTACCTACATTTTGGAACGCTGTAACACACAACTGGCTTCACCAAACGCAAAACTGTCAAAGAACTTTTTTTGAAGCATAATGTCACCTTTAAATCGCCGTATAGTATGACCCGATGCGGTGTGTACATCGTGAGATATGGCTCACTAAAGACATCTAGCGGAAAACGCTCAGAACTCTTTACTTCACCCAATATATAAATTATTTTATTCAAAATATTAAGCACATAAAAGAGCAACATTTCAACAATATTTTTAAAAAATTTCATCCAAAAATTCGGGAAATTCAGCCGGTGGGACCTGGTTTCCGGAGACCTCTAAAAAAAAGTGTCCTCGTGGTGGTCAGGATAACTTATGATAGCTTTAGCTGAAATCGAAAAACCAAATTTTTTCTGTTAGTAGATAAGTCTAGCTCGTGATTGAACGAAGGATTTTTTAAAAAATTGAAATCTGAATTTTTGGCAGAGTTGTATGCAAAATAGTTCAATTTTTGGTACAATTTACACTACGTACAGCCTTGTGAAATTAGTTGTAATCGAAAAAAAATACCTTCGTTCAATCACTAGTCAATGCAATTTTGAAGAAGTGTGCAAAATTTCAATAAGATCGGTGCATTAGTTTTTGAGAAATCGTGGTCATCGATTTCAAAAATAGTGTTTTGAGAAAAATGCATATACCTGCGTCGCTACCGGCCGTTCTTTCCCAACGGGAATAATTCCCAAAGGCTCTCTCTCCTAGACTTTTACTCCGATTGACTTGAAACTTTGGGAGAATATTCTAGACACATTGTCCTATTAGATAATAAAATAAAAAAATGGAGTTTAAAAAATTTTCAAACCCACGTAACCCCTTTAGTTTTATTTTTATTTTCAGACATTTTTTTCGTGACTCTAAAATGGTCTAGCCCCTTAAAGAGCAAATTTTTTCAATTTTTTCTATTTAAATTGAACTTTTTTTTCTCAATAGTCCCTTGCTTTTTTCTCACCTACAACCTATCCATATTAAAACTCCCCTTACGTTGCCCACAAAAAAAATACCTCAATATACGGAAGCATCGAAATAATTCTTCCACACTAAATAGAAAAAAAAACCAAAAACAAAAATACCGAACCATCACCAAGCTCCCAAAGAATTTTTAAAAACTTATTTGTCGTTTCAACGACCGCTTTTTAAACAAAGTTTTCTTGCTTCTAGTTATTAACTCTTTGTGGTCACACATCCAAATTCAATCGCGGTGGTCACACTTGGGTCGAATCTACGCAGTCAGTTTTCAAAAAAAGTATTGTGACCAAACTATCCGTCCGAAGTGGTTCCAAAAATTACGGAACATGCTTTGAACTTTCTAGATGATGTACGAAAAATGTATTTATAAGAAATAAAATGGCGACTTGTTTAAAAAAATTCATAAAGACATGAAGATGCAAAAAAAAAAACACTTTTTCGCTAAAAAAATCATAGTTTCGTGAAATTTCAACATTTTTACCGAAAATTTGGACGTGATACTCATTAGATATGCTACTTTTTGGAAAAAATCGTAGCATAGTGCGCGTTCCAAAAAAAAGGTATTTATTCCGGAATGTGAACAGGGTAAATTTTATGGTATGAGGATACTTCAAACTCCAGGTAAGATGGTAAATACAGTTTCATTCGAAGCCAGGGACTATTATATATTTACGCCAAAAATTGATCGACGGGTCGATTCTACCCAGGGTGACCACGAAGGGTTAAAAAACAATTGTCAAATGTCTTTCAAGAAAAAAAAAATAGGATTTCTTTGGGGCTCCAAACAAACCCAAACAAAGAAGTCTTATTATAATACCATTAATAATAATAATAATGAGATTTTGGAGTGATGGACCTGTCGATTCTGACTGGAATTGCCCATACGTATAGTGTGTACGCTATACAGGCATAAATGGATCGTGAACTATAGTGTAGGATATTTTATGGCTCGCATAAAACTTTGTTGCATCCACTATATATATATATATATATATATATACATATATACAGGGTGGTCCAAAAGTCGTGGATCAAACGAAGTTGGGAGGTTGTCAATATCATTTCCAACCAAAAAGGTCATATACAGGTTGGTCCGTTTCTCAACGATTCCAAAGCTATGATTTTTTCTTCAAGAATTTTGAAAAATCGATTCCCAGCTGTACAAAAAAATTAATTAAAAAAAAACTACCAACCATCTTCGAGTTTTTTTTTTTAATGTAGCCTGATAATGTGGCTTTTACAGTGACAATGCATTTTTCATAATTGTCATCATGAGTTTTTAGAATAAAATGAATTTGTTTCCTTAGGTTTTCATCATTGATTTAAAAACAATGAAAATATCCTACCGAAGTAGGATATTTTCATGTCCCTGTAGTAGGAAAATTGGTCCACCTTATGAGCATTCTAAAAAGGACCAACTCATAGTCCTGAACCTCGAAAGTTTTTTTACTATCGATTGTTATTCATTGCAAACTAGTGCTTTGCTAGAAAATCAATTTTTGCAAGAAACTTGGGCTGTTAATTTGCATTGGAAACGCATTATTCGAATGCACAGCACTAATGGCAGGTACGTAGAAGTAAGAAAGCACAAATCAAAATTATGATTCAAAAAGTTATTACAAATGCATTTTATTCTAAGAATTCATGATGATAATTATGAAGACTGCATTTTCGTGTGAAAGCCGCATCATCAGGCTATATCAAATAAATATAAATTATCCACATATGGTGAGTAGTTTTTTCTCAATTCATTTTCTTCCACAGCTGGCAAGCAATTTTTCAAAAATATGGAAAAAACAAAACACAGATTCGGAATCGTTGAGAAACGGACCAACCTGGATATGACCTTTTTGGTTGGAAATGATCTTGACTACCTTCCAACTTCGTTTGATCCATGACTTTTGGACCACCCTCTACAGATAGATAGATCGGTAGATATATATATATACACACTCACACGAGAACACAAGCATGTGTAGTTTATTTAATATTCCGTCCACCCTCGCACACCCTCGCTACGTAGTATCTCTTCGACTCTCTCTCTCTCTCTCTCTCTCTCTCTCTCTTTCTCTCTCTCTCTCTCTCTCTCTCTCTCTCTCTCTCTCTCTCTCTCTCTCTCTTTCTCTCTCTCTCTCTCTCTCGCTCTCTCATTTTCTCCCTCGCTCTTTCTATTTCCTCAATCTGCCCCTCTCCGCCTCCAAGCTCAATTTTTCTCATTGCACCCGAGCACCGTAGATTCGCCACCCTCGTACAACGGGAATCATGTCCGTATGGCGTTGTCCTCCGGCAACACAGACAAAATGTTACGCCCGCAGCTTTTGTCCAGTGAGCGCAACGAAATTCATATTGTCGTCGTCCTCGTTATACGAGAATTTGCACATTCGCAAAAGAGAGAGCGAGAGAGAGAGAGAGAGAGAGAGAGAGAGAGAGAGAGAGAGAGAGAGAGAGAGAGAGAGAGAGAGAGAGAGAAAATTGCGGACAAACCGCAAGATGCTATTAATATACTCGTCGAAACGCAAGAGGTAAGTGAGAGAAAGAAAGACCGACAGAGAGAGAGAGAGGAAGAGAGAGCGAGAGAGAGAGAGAGAGAGAGAGAGAGAGAGAGAGAGAGAGAGAGAGAGAGAGAGAGAGCACAATTTACTGCCTCGAAAAGGAGAAAGTTGAATACGAAATATGGAAAGTTGATTTTGAAGGCATCCAACTTCGAGGACGGTCCTTACGGTATCGAATATACGACCCCCTCCCCTGAAGGATAGATAAAAAATTGAATATAGATAAAACGACAGATAAAAAAAGAATAAAATTGCTTATGGGAATTTTTTCAATTGCTATCTTTTTTTTTGTCCAACCCAACTGAGCCAATAGTCTCCATACTCAACATTACGCGAGACCCAATGTCTTCAAAATCCCATTCGCAAAAAAAAACTTGAGCGTATCTACGTGGTCATTTCAAGGACGGTGCTGGTGTCCAAAATCAAATCAAGAGCGTGCTCAAAAGGACCAGTCATGCTCAAAAGTGCCAATAGCCAACGCTACATGGATGTAACGGCCTCAAAATATCCTCTCCCCATACATATAACTATATTTATACAGATGCGAGAAGAGGAAAATAAAAAAAACACGCTCGATTGTCAAGCGTCTGTACGTACGGTGAAAAAAAAAAAAAAAAAAAGATAGAGAGCAAACGCGCGATAAAGACGAGCCCGTGGAGCGAGAGCACGAAGGAAACGAGAGAAGTGGCACAAAAAGATAATAAGGTTCGCGCAAGTTTGGCGCCATCGAGTGAATCACTGGAGCGTCGACCAACCCGAACGAGCAGCCAACGATTTTTCAACTCGCGTCGTGATTTTTTTTTTTTTCTTTTTTTTTTCTTTCCTCTCGATCTTCGTACGTCTAAACACGTATGCCTGGCTTGTGCATTTGACGCGTTTTTTTTTTTTTTTATTTTTTTTCTTTAGCGTTCTCTCTCTCGCCCACTGCCGGTAGGAAAGTTGAGGAAGACCACGTCAGTTCAGAGTCCGGAAAAAGGGCAAATTTCGCGAATTTCAAGCAAGCCGAAAATAAATGCGTTTCTTTTTTTTTTCGAAATTTCTTTGTGTCGAACTTATTTGTTATTCGGTTGCTTTTGCCCGTGACTTTGTTCGCGTGGACTTTAGGATTTGATCCAGAGGGAAAATAAACAAAGAGATAAAAAGAAATGTAAGAAATTATGGAAGAAGGTGGAGCGTCATATTTCTTAGACACGCTGGTGGACTGATCGAGGTACAAGGTGTGCAAGTATGAAATGTGGATTTTTTTCTAAAAAAAAAACACGTTAAAATCGGAAGAATGATAAAAAATGCTTTATTCAAAGTATCCTCCATCGCTTGTTATACATTTTTCCCATCTTTCGGGCAATTTGTGAATACCACGGCAGTAAAAATCTTCCCCTTTTGCTGCGAACCATTCATCGAGCCATTTTTTCAGATCTTCGTACGAACCAAAGCGCTGCTCAGCAAGTGCGTGACCCATCGATGCAAACAAGTGGTAATCGGAAGGAGCCAAGTCTGGTGAGTAAGCCGTATGGGGTAGAACTTCCCAGCTGAGTGCTTCCAAAGTATCGCGAACCGGTTTTGCCGTATGTGACGGAGCATTGTCATGAAGAAAAATGACTTTGTGTTGCCTCTTTCGGTATTCTGGCCTTTTTTCAAGCAGCGAACGGTTCAAATCGGTCAATTGTTGTTGGTAACGTTTAGTATTAACCGATTCCCCAGGTTTTAACAGCTCATAATAGACCACGCACCTCTGGTCCCACCAAACACAGAGCATCGTCTTTCTGCCAAAGCGATTTGATCTTGCGGTCGATGTGGATGGTGCGCCTGGGTCTACCCATGATTCTTTGCGCTTGGGATTCTCAAAATAAATCCACTTTTCATCCCCTGTAACTATACGATGCAAAAACGACTTCCTTTTGTACCGAGCGAGCAAAATGTCACATGTGTTTTTGCGCTTTTCCATTTGCCTGTCGTTCAACTCATGTGGTACCCATCTACCGGTCTTCCGAATCTTTCCCATCTCTCGTAGCCGATTGGAAACAGCTTGTTGACTAACGCCCAATTGCTCGGCGAGTTGTTGTTGTGTTTGCGAATCATCTTCGTCCAACAATGCTTGCAATTCCAACATCTTCGTATTTTTTTGGCGGTTTTCCATGTTCCTTGTCTGCAACATCGAAGTCACCACTTTTGAAAGGCCGAAACCATCGTTCACGCGTATCTTGCGATAGAGCATGTTCACCATAAGCTTCTCGAAGCAATCGGTATGATTCAGCAGCAGTTTTCTTCAAATGAAAACAAAAAATTAATGCTGTCCGCGAATGCTCTTTGTTCGGTATAAATTTCGACGCATTGAACACAACAACACAACACTATGCACACACTTTTCGAATTTATCACTCGTTCGCGTCTGACACTTGTTGATGACACAACAAAATGGCGCAGTGTCAAATCTTTATAGCACAAACTGCATTGGTGCACCATCTGTTGTCTGAAATCCGCATTTCATACTCGTACACCTGGTAAGAGTCGCCGAGATAATCACACTCTGGTAGAGTACGTCGTACCAGTCTTCTGTATAGTTAATCGGTGATTCCTGATCCCATATTGGGGTCCTTCCTCAGCAAGTTGCTGGTCCTCGAGAGATAATCTTGACCTTCTCCGAGCTGTTCTAGCCTCTTTTGTAGTTTCTTGCGGGCGTTTTTTCAGCAAGCGATATACGGTGCTCGTCTTCCTCATTACACATGTCATAAAAATTACTTCCGATGGTTATGTTTAATACCTGTAATATTAATAAAATATTATTATAGCCATCATTGTAAATACATGTAGCGATGTAAGTAGCTACTTCAACTACTTTCATACCACTGAAACTTAATTTCGGTGCGATTTTTCATATCATAGCGTTTATGCTTTCGTTGCAGTTTTGATTATATCCTCATAAGCCTCCAATTGACAGTGGAATCGGACCTTCCAAGAAGAAATCTATTCTCGGGTACTAGTTTCATAGAAGCGAAGGGTGAATCTAAGGGAGCGCTGCACAAAAAAAACTAATATCTTTGTTAATACTGTAAGTACAGACTTCGCTTTGAGCTTAAAATTTTCTTTAAGGTTCAAACTATGAGGTAGGCTACTCAGTACTTCAATGCCCAAGGAACGTTGGAAGACGAGCGATACGATTGATCCCGTTCGAGAGCGATGCCATAAATTCCGACCTTTGATCGTCACAAAACTGCAATTGAAAAGAAAAAAAAACCACCCGATCGTACTTCATCAACAGGAAGAGTATTATTTTGAACGCTCCATTTGTTCTCACTGCGCACATCCACTCGAAAGGACCGCGCGGTCCTTTCCGCCGATAGTGTTACACGCGCGCCTATCGCCCGTTTAATGATGCCTCGTGTTTAAAACAGAGCCACACACGCATCCTCACGTCGTACATCGCGTATCGCAACAAAGAGGCGTGCATAGAGGCACGGTCCCGGGTATCGAAACGATCCATCACCCAGTCGTGACATTCCAGAGGTCGGAATTATCGCCCGCTGGCACGAGCCCCGGCCTGACCTTGAAACTCCACAACTACCGGCGAACACTCGCGAGCGCGCGCGATACCCCGTCCCTCCAGCCCCTCATCGCCCTCGCGCTCATTCCGCGAATGCACGCTCCTCGTGTACATATCAACGTTTTACCTACTTCCCCTCCCTCGAAAAGGGGCGACCTCTCTCTCAAATTAACCAAAAATAACGAGCAGTCCTGCTCGTTCGACCAAAAACAAAGAAAAGAAAATTAAATTGGCCAGTTGTATAACGCAAATGGCTCAGTAGCTTCGTAATGAGCGAAAGGAAATTACTCTTGGAACTTTTCGGTTGATAAAACGAGTCTTTGTGAATTAATTTTTCAAAAATACTGAGAGCGATGTTAATAAATTGGCGTCATTTTTCTGGAATAATGAAACTTCATTATTATCATTGATATCGTTGACTTTGTTATTATGTATTTTTTAAATATTTTATATTTATTTTATAATTTATTTTTATTTCATATTTTATATTTATTTAATTATAATGATTATATTTATTATTTATTACTTATTATTTTTATTACTTTGATTATTATTATTATTATCAGAGCTGAAAACAATATTAAATTGTAATTTATGCAAGCATGCAATTATTAACGATAATAATTATATGTGTATAAACCCACCCACACCTACATACACGCACACACACACACACACACACGCATTGTTATTAATGTTACTATTTTTTATTATTATTTTATTAGCATGTTTTATATTAGCATTGAAAATGCTTTTAAAGATGTATATAGGGGGTCTGATTTAGCGAGATGTCACACGTAACTAACGATACCCCCACTCCACTGCCGCTGTGTTGTAGCAGAGTGGGGGCAGCTGCGACATGCTGAATGCCTGTGATTGGTTGAAAAATGCCAGATTACATGTAGAGTCGTTTGTGGTTGCAAATTGTAAGTTTCAATTTTGATGTGTATATTACAATGTTATCAGGATGATAATTATGTTTACAGTTCGAGGGAGGGAGAGAGAGAGTTGGAGAGTAGTTTGAGAGTTGGAGAGTAGTTTGGGAGTTGAAGAGTAGTTGGCGAGTTGGAGAGTAGGTGGAGAGTTGGAGAGGAGTTGGAGAGTTGGAAACTTGGAGAGGAGTTGGAGCGTTGGCGGGTTGGAGAGTAGTTGGAGTGTTGGAGATTTAGAGAGTAGTTAGAGAGTTGGGGAGTAGTTGGAGAGTTGGAGAGTAGCTAGAGAGCTAGAGAGTATCTGGAGAGTTGGAGAGTTGAAGAGTATTTGAAGAGTTAAGAGTTGGAGAGTAGTAGGAGAGTTGAAGGGAGTTGGAAAGTAGTTGGAGAGTTAGAGAGTTGTTGGAGAGTTGAAGAGTATTCGGGTAGTCGGACAGTAGTTGGAGAGTTAGAGAGTTGGAAAGTAGTTGGAGTATTGGAGAGTTGGAGATTTAGGGAGTTGGAGAGTTGGAGAGTAGTTGGAGACTAGCTGGAGAGTTGGAGAGTTAGAGAGTTGGAAAGTAGTCGGAGTATTGGAGAGTTGGAGAGTTGAAGAGTTGGAGAGTTGGAGAGTTGCAGAGTAGGGGGAGAGTTGGGGAGTTGGAGAGTTGGAGAGTAATTGGAGAGTTGAAGAGTATTTGGAGAGTCGGATAGTAGTTGGAGAGTTGGAGAGTATTGGAGAGTTGGAGAGTTGAAGAGTTGAAGAGTTGGAGAGTTGAAGAGTAGTGGGAGAGTTGGGGAGTTGGAGAGTTGGAAAGTAGTTGGAGAGTTGGAGAGTAGTTGAAGAGTTGAAGAGTATTTGGAGAGTCGGATAGTAGTTGGAGAGTTGGAAAGTAATTGGAGAGTTGGAGATTTGGGGAGTTGGAGAGTTGGCGAGTAGTTGGAGAGTTGGCGAGTAGTTGGAGAGTTAGGGATTTGGAAAGTAGTTAGAAAGTTGCAGCGTAGTTGAAGAGTAGCTGGAGAGTTGGTGAGTTGGAAAGCTAGAGAGTTGGAAAGTAGTTGGAGTATTGGAGAGTTGGAGAGTTCGAGAGAGAGAAAGAGAGAGATGATGATGATGATTGATTTATTAATGCCTTGGTCTAGACCTTGAGGCAATATAATACATATAAATGATATTTCAGTACAAAATAAACAAAAAATTCTATATATATATAAGTTAACAATAAAGTAGAACAAAAATACGAAAAGGGAAATGACTGTATACAAAGCAATAATTAACCTAATAATACGAAGAACAAAACAAAAAAGACAAAATAAGGTAAGTAAATATAAATATAATATAAATAAGTACGATATAAGAACAAAAAGATAATGTGAATGATTAAGTATAACGTGACAAAAAAGCTTAACTGTCGGCAATATCGTGTTCAAACAGGTTTGAAAAAAGCCTGTATTTGAAAATTGCAAGGCTAAGCGACGATTTGACTACTATAGGAAGCGAGTGCCAAAAGTATTTTGCGGTTAACCCAAAGGAATTCCTGTGCGAATTCCTGTTCCCAAAGGAAGGAATTCCTGTTCCCAAAGGAAGTGGCTGTGCGATGCACTGGTATAGGAAAAGTCTCAGTAGTAGCACGTCGAGCCGGATATAATGACGGTTGAGACAATAGAAATAACTATATCAGATAATCAGGAGCATTGGCATTCATGATGTTGAAAAAAAGAGAGAGAGAGAGAGAGAGAGCGAGAGAGAGAGAGAGAGAGAGAGAGAGAGAGAGAGAGAGAGAGAGAGAGCAACTCATACTATTTGCATGTACCTTTTTTCTTATCACCCAAAAAAAATCTGATTACATTTTCAATGCCATGAAATAGTTGCAGTTTGTGTAATATCTGCAGATTTTTATTTATTTTTTATTTATTTCTTAATATTCATTATTAATTTCATTTTTATTTAATTATTATTTATTATTTTCATATATTTATTATTACTATCATTATTATCGCTCTTATGCCGATTATTCTTCGAAAGTCAATCAACTTCGTACGAATCACAAGGAGACAATAATAACATTTATTACTGCTGCTATTTTTCCAATAATTGATTCACATAAGTCATAAAATTACGGAACTGTTATTTTAATTGACATTATCATCGTCATTATTATCAGTGTTTTCGTTGTCGTTGCGTCATAACAACATTACGTTAAACGTTGAAAAATAAAAGGATTTGCAACACACTTTTCGGAGCACCCAATTGGTAATAAAAATGGCAATGAGCCCAAAAAAAAATGCCTCCGCGTGCAGATCTTAGAAATATAATGTAATCGCCGTAATATTCTTTGAGGCTCGGGATAAAAAGTTTTATTTTTCGTTACATATTGTTTTTTTCGACGCTATATAGCTGGTGAACACGTAACAGGAAAACGAAAAAAAAAAAAAAAAGTAAGCAACAATTTTCGAGGACACGCAGTTTCGGGGACTGCGACTTTGTGCTCAGGAGACTTTTTTTTTTCTCTCCGACTTTGAAATATTGTTTCCGCGTACTTTTGAACGAGACACACGGGCCTCGCTCTATCTCTCTCTCTCTCTCTTTGGCTCTCTTCGGTGCGGCAGGAAACGGCTAAAAGCCTCGGACTTTGTTCGTTCGCTCTATAAGCGCGGGACGGCCTCCTCGTGCGCTGTATACACATTTGCGAGATGAGAGAAAAAAACACCAAGAATAAAGCGTCGTGAGGCGGAGGGGGGGGGGGGGCGAGGGGGAAGGGCATCGTACACGACGATAGGACACGTTGTTATCGTGGACGGAAGAAAAAAAAAAAGTTGTTTTCGTAAATTTCGTTCCACCACCATGGAAAATATCGGAGTGGATTTTTTTTTTTTACTCAGAATTTGTCGATTACAATTTTTCGACTATCAAGGTACGTATACGTATTTTCACGATTCCCTCGAAGCGTGTGCGCAAACGTGTACACGTATACACCTATCTGTGTGTGTATTGTTCGTAAGTCTCTGGATTCGTTATCTGCGCTCGGACGAGATTAAAGTCGTAAATTTCAATGTCATCGAGAAATAATGGCCGTACGAAAAAGTAAAGTA
>CAWVQM010000415.1:0-15764 GCA_963932345.1 Ophion ventricosus | reverse complement strand
TAATATAATATAATATAATATAATATAATATAATATAATATAATATAATATAATAGGATGAAACTCTTGTTCTTGCATGCGCTTGAATCCGGATAACAATACAATTGCAACTGTGTTTCGTGCGGCAGTGTCGAGATGACCGGAAACGAAAAAAGAAAACGCTTAAAGTATGTGGACCATAAATGGTTTATGGTAGTTTCTGGAGTAATTAACGTCGCGTACTAACGTGGCAATTACCGATGTTGTGTTCACTACCACGCTTACCGTATAGAATGGTGAAGTTGTCGACAAAGCTATCGACGGTCAATAAAGGATAATGAGATTTATTTGAGGAAAGTCGAGCCTCGATCGATTTTTAAGGGTACGGTTTTTTTTTTTTGAGGAAATTCGATTTAAGGAAAGTCGAGCATCGATCAATTTTTAAGGGTACGGTTTTTTTTGTTAAAGTTGGTGAGACTGATAAAAGTTTGACTTTGACGTTTACATAGCAATTATTAATTTTTAATTGATAGCTGGTCTCTTATCAATATATGAATAATTATCAAACTTTATTAATAGGGTCAATTAAAAGTCTAGGCAATTTAAAGCAGCATCTGATGGAAAGTCGAAAATTCAATTGTATCCGTTTGAATTAATTTAATGAAAATGTTGTATCTTCTATTCGGTTTTCGGGCCCAAATTATTGAAAAAAATAGAAAACAAAATTTTGTAAACCTTGCAATCCCTAAAATCACTATGCAGAGAAAAAAAAATACTTGGGTCAACGAAATTGTTCATTATTGACAGGTGGTCGACGAAATATTAAGACGGAACACTTAAATATTTGATTACTCCGATTATTCGTTAGTTCGATAGAATAAAAAATTCTTCAAATAACCGAACATTCAATTTTTCCAATAAATGATTCGTTGACAGCCCTCAATGAAGGATTCAGTCAGCCCAAGTTATTTTTCTTCAGCATAAAGCTTTTTTTTATTTTCTTAATCCTTTGTTTTATGAAAATAAATGCTTTTAGAATTGCCCTGCATATTGCTGCATAAGGAGCTGTCAAATAGAACCAGAGAAACGACGATTTTCCTCCGAAAGGGCACCCTTTGACACTTGCTAGGAAGCTCTTCGCTAAATACTCAATGTAAAGCAATTTCATAAGCTTTAATCATTAGCTAATTCAATATTTCATCCTTTTTTCATCTGCTGGTGTAATTGTGATTATGAATGAAACCGTATAGCAAATGGACTTTTTGATTATGTAAATCCATGTTTTTTTTTGTTTAATTAATAGAAAACGTGCTTTTTTTAAAAATAAGAATCTTAGTACGATATTCCTAATACGATATGATTAAAATCCACTAAAATCCAACGTTTCAACGTCCACATGAGTCAAAGATCATTCGATAATAAAAAGGCCAGTTTAGTTTTTGACTTTTCCCCAGGACCTTTTTCCTATTGTCCAAATGCTAAACAATTTTCCTCTCTAAAATAGATGTAGCTTACGAATACGTCAACATTAACTTTCGTTACACTGACAGACAAATTATTTTTACATTAACTAGATGCGTCCATTTGATTTTTTTTAAATTTGAATTAACTAGATTTTTCGTGAAATCAAATTTCTCCTGTTGCATTCCATTATTAAAATGATTTATTTCAAATAAATTTATTTATTGAAATCAAGATCTATTCAATATCGTCTAATGACTAAATATTTTATTAATTCCTAATAAATCTGTGATTTCATCGGATAGTATACGATAAAAGTGACAGACGGAAAAATGGTACACGATCGAGTCTCTCAAAAATTTCATGGTTTTGTTTTCATTAGAAGACTTAAAATTCTGCAGTTGAGGAAAATTATTAGTCTTTCTATAGATAAATAGTCGCGCCTGTTAATAAAAGGCACGACGATACCTTTCTTTTTTTTTCCAAACAACATCCTTGTTAGAGAAAAAAAGAAAAACAATTTACCTTTTTTTTCACTGCACTTTTATGCCATGAACCTATATTCCTTTCTCGTATTCGTGCGATATATCGTGTTTTATCTTTATTTATTTAATTTTAATCTAATCTTCATTGACTTAATTTGAAGATATTTAATATCTAGAAAGAATAGCTTGAACAAATAAAAAAAAAAACTGAAACAAATAAGGTCGTAGTAGGCCGCGAGAGAAGGAAAAAAAAACCTATTTAATTTTAAATAGAACCTATTTAAATTATTTTTTTTCTCAGTGTAGACGTATCTACGTCTAAAAAAAATGAAACAAGTATTGTCAAAGATTCATCGGTTTGACGCTTGTTCCTTAAGGCTTCCGTTATTGTCGAGAATTTCTCGTCACTCACCTGCCGATTGTGCTCATAACATCCTGTCCGTGAAACGGTGCAAAGATTTTTTCCCTTTTTATCTCTCGCGAACGGAGATCTCCGTCGTGATATATATATTTTTCTCTCCTCGATGGACCACAATCACGATTATTCTTATTACTACTATTATTGTTATTATTTAAGCACAAAAATTTGTTCACGATCGTCGTATCGTTTCACTGTCTCAGCTCTCTCTCTCTCTCTCTCTCTCTCTCTCTCTCTCTCTCTCTCTCTCTCTCTCTCACACACACACACACACTCTCTCGATCCTTTCACGTTATCACGATCCTCCCATAAAACCGATTCGACTGCTTTTTCGCCCCCTTTCTCACAATTCGATTTTCCGACGAGGTCTTAACAGCGATCGCGAAAGATTCACCGATCGAACGATTGCTCGCGCACTAGACGCGATCACTGAATCCTCGTGTCTTCGTCGTGGTCGAAACATTGACATACATCGCGAAGATTCCTCATTGCCAGCAATTAATGCCGTACGAGAAAAGAGGCTCGCGATAACGGAAACGTGATCGGCACTTCACGCGATCGAATCTTCGCGTTTTAATTCGCGACAAACGATCCTTACGAAAAACGTGCTTTCTTCTGAGCTTGCCACCTTTTCTTTTTCGGCAAAATCGAAATCTTCCTATATCCGTCTGGACTTCCGTATTGGATTCCAATAGAGCACAAAATCGGGATCTCTCGTCAGCGAAGAAATCTTGACGGCAATTTGTCCGATTTATTTTCTGTTTTTTTTATTTAATTTTTTTTAAATTAATTTCTTTCTTTTTCTTCCGCAGTAGAACAAACACACCCACTGTAGTCACACGTGTTTCGCGAGATCGATATTGACGATAATTCTCGTTACCGATCGCCCGGCAATTATCACGATATGGGAGACGATGGAAAAAGTCATCGACCGCGATCGTTTGACGGAGAGATCGGCAAGTTCGCCAATGGAAAATTGAGTGCAACAACGACGCTGTAACGACAACAATGAAGAATTGTTGTTCATGGAGTACGGAGAGCGAATTGATTGAATAATAGAGCTGTACCGACGGTGGGGCTTACTCTCTCTCTCTCTCTCACTCTCTCTCTCTCTTTGCGCCCTCCCTCTCTCTCTCTCTCTCTCTCTCTCTCTCTCTCTCTCTCTTTCTCACACACTCTTCCTGTGCGTGTGTACAATGGTCAAAATATAATCGCCGCGGCCTCGGAGCGTCGGCTGACTGACTGAAGAGCGCGCGGGCTGCGAGGTCCACGGTGGGACGACGAGGCCAGAGACGTTTCGGCAGGCGCTGGCTCCGGCGCAGATCGGGAACGGCGCTCTCCCTCTCTCTAGCCTTCTATCTCTCTCTCTCTCTCTCTCTCTCTCTCTCTCTCTTTAGCCCTCTCTCTCTCTCTCTCTCGCTCTCTTGCTCTCTCTCTCCAACCCCTACACCGCGCGCGCCCCGCTGAGGCCTCACGCCCAACAATCGACGGGGGGGGACGGCAAGAGGCGGAGGGGAAGGGGCGAGAAAGAGCGGGAGGAGCAGCACGAGAAAGCGGGGTGGGGATATTACACCCCCGCGCCACGTCTCCGGACGTCGCGACGCCTCTCTCTGTCGGTCTCTCTTCCACGCATAGACGCACATGCAGACGTATTCCTCAAACGCCACGAGCCGCATTTCCAGCACCAGATGCCGTTGTCATCGCTACGTGAGCGAGAGAGAGAGAGAGAGAGAGAGAGAGAGAGAGAGAGAGATGTTGAGCGGTATCGGTAAAAACGCTGGAATATTGTTTCTCCTGCTTCCTTTCTTTCTCTCCCTCTCTCTCTCTCTCTCTCTCTCTCTCTCTCTCTCTCTCTCTCTCTCTCTCTCTCTCTCTCTCTCTCCCTCCCTCTCTCTCTCTCTCTCTCTCTCTCTCTCCCTCTGTTGTTAAGGTTTTATTTTAGTTTCATTTTAGTTTTATTCGATATCTCATTCGAACTGTTTTTTTTTCTGCACTCCTTTTATTATAATAATTATTATTATATTATACAATTATTTTGTATTTAGTTGTTCCTACTATCGGTTAAGTTTTTTATTTTACTTTATTTTAAGTTTTACTTGTTCTCTTATTCTAATGGTTTTTTTTGGTATCCTTCTTATTATATTATTATTATTTTCTTTTCAAAATTTTTATTATATTTTTATATTTAGTTGTATTCTATTTGGATATTATATTTAAAATTGTACCTTCATTTACCCGAAAGAACTACTGGGTCATAATAAACTGTATGAAGGAATGAATCAATCTCTCTCTCTCTCTTGTTTCATGCTTATAATCTTTCGCAAAGGTTGAATATTCTTGTTTCTTCTCTCTCTTTCTCTCTCTCTCTCCCTCTCTCTCTTCATATATATATTTTATTATTTTTTTATATTATTATTTTATATTATTTTGATGTCGTTTTATTTGTTTGTATTTTCTTCTATAAGATGTGTGAAATATGAGGATTCTGTGCCAGAGGTCGCTGATTAGTCCTAGTGCACTAATAAATTCATCTGTCTCTCTCTCTCTCTCTCTCTCTCTCTCTCTCTCTCTCTCTCTCTCTCTCTCTCTCCCTCTCTCTCTCTCTCTCACTCTGGCTTCTCTGGCTTCGCGAAACTAATATTGTCTCACACAACCTCTGTGTAATTAGGCTTCTCTATTTCGGTATCGAGTCTTAAGTTAAAAAAAATTGTCATATTTTTGTGTGGATTGTATACCAGGGAATTTCTCTTATTCTATTGCACTAATAAACTATTTACCTATCCATCTATTTCTCTCTCTCTCTCTCTCTCTCTCTCTCTCTCTCCCCCTCTCTCTCGTCCCTCTATCTCGCACTCTCTCTCTCTCTTCCTCTCCCTCTCTCTCTTTCTCTCTGCCTCTGCCTCGGCTGGTTATATCAGCAACGTTGGCCAGCAGTAGTGGTGGTGCACAGTAGTAAAAGTCGACACGAGCGTGCGCCAGCGCCTCGGCCGAGTCCAACGGTTAGCCAACTTGGTCACGCCCTTTACGGCCACTGATGGCAACGCCTCCTTTCTCTCCTACACCCACGCAACGACGGATTTTCCCCTCCCGCGAGACCCCTTCTACTTGGACTTTCACCCCTCCATACGAGCGAGTCCGCGACATTCTCTACTGCGAGCATGCCGCGGGAGCCGCGAACGAGCGAGAGGTACAGTGAGTGAGATGAACTGAGAGGAATGCGCATGGTCCCGCGGTTACACGGGAATGAATCTACGGCTTATTGTAACCCGATCGATCTACTGGAGAACTGGTGAGGCAATTGTCACGCAGGCGGAGGAATTGAGACGAATGGGAAATCCTCATTAGGCATGATCTTGTCAATGAATTATTTGTGGCTCCCACTATTATCTATAAATGATGGATGATATTGGTAATGATATCAGGGTTATGCCAACGGGGAAGATTCATTATGAATCCAAGTAACGTAAGATGTTATCCTTTATCTGGTTCATTGTGATCTTTCGACGTTTTTCGATTATACCCAAAAGTTTTTGATAGTAATTCTTCGTAAAAGTATTCACATCTGGTGAATTTTGCCGGAAAGACCTACAATCAGAGAACATCGACCAACGTATCATTGCACAACTGGATCCGCGCTTGCAACGTTCTCATAGAAGACTCTATTCGCGGCTATTTCACGTCCTTGACCCTGAACAACTGATGAAACTGATTGCCAAAGATGCAGTTGCCATCAATGATGCCATCCAATCTTTGTCAGCTCAGACAGCTACCAAATCCCATCATCCCTTTGATCATCCATTGGCATTGAAGATGATCAGCACAATCTCCAAAAGATGCCGATTGAGCTCCAAAAAGCCGATTGAGCTCAATCAATTGTCCAGTCACATCATCCACCTGACATCACCCAATGTCATCGAAGATGATCTGCACGATTGCCAACAGACCCCGAGCTACTCTGCCTAGATTATAGAAAAGCTGATGCGCAATGGCCTTCATCAATCGCCGGAAAATCAACAACCCATCAGCTCATTTGACATTGGCATGCCCTTGCTCCAATCCCCAACCTACATTCATCACGTTATCCTTCCTAACTGCAACCTTTTGAGGCCGCTTGGTTTCCAGTTTCACCGGAACGACTTTAGTTCCAGGAAAAATCCGATTGCCACTAAATTGAGAGGCAGCGACCGTGTCATTTTCCAGGGATCGAGAGAACTCGAAGACGCGTACGTAGAAATGAGCCTCCAGGGGGGGAGGGAGGGAGGGAAGTCTCGTGCTTGCAGGACGTTCGTAAGACTGTTGGATCAGGTGTGCGCCTTGGTAGACTGGTGTGGCTTGCGCATTGTCTATTGTCTGGTGTGCGGCGGACCGTTGAGTGAGGAAGGCGGCGGTACTCGCGGCGAACCTTCCCCCGTCGCCCCCTCCCCCCCGCCCCGGCCTCAACCGTGGCGAAGCTCCCGATCCAATGGAAACTGCCAGGGTGGGAGTCGATCTCGTTTGATGGACCAATAGGACGGGAGTTACACCCGCACAAATCACAATGCTCATTGTTGTCGCCAGCTGTCCGCCCACCGCCACGGCTCCCTCGCGCGTTCCGCTCAGCCCGGCAGTTTCTATGCCTGTACGTGCGCGCTACTTTTATAACGAAACCGCTGCTCGCGTCGATGAAGAAACGGGGGCCGCACACGCGCCGCAATCCCACTGGAACGCAGCCACGAGCTCCCGATACGTCTATACGTATAGGTGTAGATGTATACGCGTATGAAGAGAAAAAGAAAAGCCTCGAGGGGTACCTGCTCCGTTTCCACCTGTGTTCACAGGTGGCAACCCTCCGGCGTGTGCCCTTTTGCGAGACTTCCAGTTGGCCTCGATGACGTCAACTTCTAGACGTACTCGGTCCTCACATTTGCCACTGGGACGTTGACCTGTGCAGCCATTCATGTAAGGATGACTTCCCGTGGAGAAATTTGTTGGGTAGTCCCCTGAACCTACCACATCCATATAGGGATTTGATAGGACGCATAGGGGGAGTCTATATCGAAATCCAAATGCTACGCTATTTCCCAATTGACATGTGAGAATGTTTTATTTGTCAATGCTCAATTGTAAATCGGATTCTGTCCAATAATCGGGGTATCCTTTAGCATTCGAATCGGATTCGTACATTGGATTCTAATGAGGAATCCTAATTATAATCCAATGTACAAGCGTGACATTTTGATATAGGGATCCAATGCAACGATCCATTCGATCCCTATCAGATTGTGGTGACATGTATGGGTGGATCCCTACGAAAATTTCTGCACGGGTTGTGTAATTGTCCGGAATAACTCAAACGTAGTCACCATTGCCCGAACTACAGGCTTGACGACGTGTGCCACTTATGAGAGGAAAAAGTAATGGCAAAATATTAATCGAGGTGGATACGCCGATGGTGCACTTGGATTTTTGGGCAAGGAAGTACGATCCCTCAGTCAAATATAAAATGTTTAAGGACACAACGGACTAGCGTGCTGGTACATTCTAATTAGCAGTCCCTGTAACTAGCCTAGTGTCTAGCTGCTAGATACGAAGCTAGTTACAGCGACTGCTAGCCTACTGTCTAGCTGCTAGACACTAGGTTAGGGCTAGATCAGCTAGCCATAGGAATACTAGCCTAGTGCCTAGCTGCTAGACACTAGGCTAGTTACAAGGCCTGCTAGACAAGGTTAGTTGCAAGGTTAGAACAAGACCTGCTAGACTAGGCTAGTTACTAGGCTAAAACAAGACCAGATAGGCGCAGGAATACTAGCTTAGTATCTAGCTGCTAGACACTAGGCTAGTTACTAGGTTAGAACAAGCCCTGCTACTGTAGGCTAGTGAGAAGGCTAGAACAAGACCAGCTAGCCACAGGGAATACTAGTCTAGTGTCTAGCTACTAGACACTAGGCTAGTTACTAGGTTAGGACAAGACCTGCTAGACTGGGCTAGTTATTAGGTTAGGACAAGACCTGCTGGACTAGGCTAGTTACTAGGCTAGAACAAGACCAGCTAGACACACGGGATACTAGCCTAGTGTCTAGCTGCTAGACACTAGGTTAGAACAAGACCAGCTAGACACAGGAATACTAGCCTAGTGCCTAGCTGCTAGACACTAGGCTAATTACTAGGCTAGGACAAGACCTGCTAGACTAGGCTAGTTACTAAGTTAGAATAAGACCAGCTGAACACAGGGATACTAGCCTAGGGTTTAGCTGATAGACACTAGGTTACTTACTAGGTTAGAACAAGACCTCTAGTAGGTCTCGTCCGAGCTGGGATAGCTTCAAACGGTGGTTCTGTTGACTTTGGAGGACTACAGGACCAGCTTACGAAGTAACGACTCTGACTCGACGTGGGACCTTGGGAGTTAGGGTAAACGTCATCTTTTGCCTGGGCTGGTAATGCAGCATCGCTGAGTACAATAGCCACGGAATCAAGTGACGACTGGGCTCACCGATTCCTAGCAACGTGGCAGAGCACTGTTGATGCGGGACCGAGGGAAAACCTGGGTCCGTATTATTCGTCAGATGAATCCAGCCATGCGTACAGAGGAATAGTACCGCGAGGATGTCTCTGGCTGAAGAACCCCTCCCAGCTGCTGGCTCCATCAGAGGGATAGAGAGAGAGAAAGGGAGAAAGACAGAGCGAGAGCCAAGAGAAACGAATGAGAATGGCGTCGGTGCGCATCCCTTTCATGTCTCTGGCGAACCTTCTGCCTCCTACCACTTGCTTTCCCCGTCCCTCTTTTTCTCCATCTTTCTTCTTTATCCTACCTCTCATTCTTCAACCGTTCCCCCAAGCAACCGACCGCCTCGTCTCTCTTCTGTTTTTCGGTTCTTTCTTTTTTCTCTTCGCATTCTTCTCTCCTCCATCATTTGAATTCTCTCTCCCATCCACCTCCTATTCGGAACTCTATTACTTTTGCTGTTTTCACTAAAGTTAGGATAGACCTTTTTTCCTCGCCCGAACAATAAAAGACAACAAAAATTCTACAGACACCGTTGAAAAAAACTAACTCTAGCAACGATCCGCTAGACTCTATTTTTGATGACGTCAAATGTGTCTGGTGTAGGGACCATTCAAGACTTACTCATTACTACTCCAGTGAATGGAAAGGAATCATCGAATGAGCAGGGTTACAGGAGTTTTAGCTAACTCCGTCCATCTTTATGTACGGGTTTCAAGTGGGCAGTGGTCCATTCACAAACCATTGCTCTCCCACAAACGTGACTTTCTAAATAACTTCTATTCATTGATACGTCGCATTGATGAGCCATCGTAAATACGATTGAATCATGAGCTAATTGAACTAACTTAATTTAAGGGGTTCCGTTTATAGATTGGCTGCAACATTGAATTGCCCTTATCCTATTTGTCCAAAGAATCCAAGGAATTAAACCTATTTGATTTAAACAGATCCTATTTAAATCAAATCTTTTTTTTTTTGGCAGTGCGAAAATTAACTCTTCGTTAATCAATCTAATATCGATTAATTTTATCGTAAAGATATTAGTGATATTGCGAGCAAGAAATCTCTATGCGTTCATACGTAGCGTTTTAATCGTCGACCAGCGTCCACGCGTGCCCGTTTTTTTCTAACCGCAGGCACCGTGTCTGCTCGTACGGTTGCAGGTACGTATCTACCCTCCGTGCATTGTGCACGTATTGCGCGTCTGTGCGGTATTTTCTGTCTTCCGCAATGCCGCGATCGTACGGCGACAAGATCTCCTCTGGTGAACGCGGTTCGAGCTCGATTGGCTCATTCCCGCTGATCCGGTACGAATGAAAAAGCTTCGACGTTGTCTCGCTTGAAGAAGGCAACGTTGCTCCGTCGTGAGACGGGGGGGGGGGCACAGGAGAACACGAGCATCGCATATGCGCTCAGGGGACAGGATCTTACTGCTGTGTGACACGCGGGATGCTTGTGTACGTGGCTTGAATTAATTCGCGCGATTGTGCGTTTGTACGTTTCTCTCTCTCTCTCTCTCGCTCCCTCTCTCAAATAAAAAAATAAAACAAAATAAAATGAAATAAATTGCAATAAAATAAAATAAAATAAAATAAAATAAAATGAAATAAAATAAAATAAAATAAAATAAAATAAAATAAAATAAAATAAAATGAAATAAAATAAAATAAAATAAAATAAAATAAAATAAAATAAAATAAAATAAAATAAAATCGAATCGAATAAAATAAAAAAAATAAAATGAAATGAAATAAAATAAAATAAAATAAAATGAAATAAAATAAAATAAAATAAAATAAAATAAAATAAAATAAAATAAAATAAAATAAAATAAAATAAAATAAAATAAAATAAAATAAAATAAAATAAAATAAAATAAAATAAAATAAAATCGAATCGAATAAAATAAAAAAAAATAAAAAAAAATAAAACAAATTAAATAGAATAAAGTAAAATAAAATAAAATAAAATAAAATAAAATAAAATAAAATAAAATAAAATAAAATAAAATAAAATAAAATAAAATAAAATAAAATAAAATAAAATAAAATAAAATAAAATAAAATAAAATAAAATAAAATAAAATAAAATAAAATAAAATCTCTCTCTCTCTCTCTCTCTTTCTCTCTCTCACTCTCTCTCCCCTCCTCCTCTCTCACGAGTTTATTAGTGGAACGGTGATGATTATTGCTGCGAGATTCAGTGACACGAATGACGAACGTGAATGCAATAATGTGAACGAGAATCGAGGCAGCGAGGGGATGGATAAAAGTGAAGGAGAAAAAATCCCCGATACATTACGAACACGCGCAACGTCCAATTAGACACTAAACTCTTACTTCTTTTTGTATGTCCTCTTAGGCTTGTTGGTTTTTTTTTTTTTTTTTTGCAATTCTTGCGCCAACGATTGTAGACCGATGTTTTCTTGTAAATACGTACAAGCAAGAGCGCGGGGCAATTGAGGTATGTTATTTATCGATGTTACGACGATGCGTTTTGCTGTTCTTTTGCGAGCGTATGGTCATGTATGCGTTATGACTTAATTGGCCGCGGATCGCGCAATTTCCTCGAATGCCGTCGAGACAATCGGCCTGTCTGTGGAATAACGCGCGACGAGGCAAAAAAAAAAAAAAAAACAATTCATATCTGTACAAACACGTTTTGAATTGGATTATTGAATGAATAAAATAATAATTGTAAAAAAAAAATTAAACGAAATATCAAATACGTGGAGAAGCGAATGGTGGAGGGTTTTTTGCGATTTTGCGCAATAGGACTCGCTCGCGAATGTCATCAATCCAGTGTCGTAATGAACTGTTGCTCATTGACAAGGACTGGTGGGGGCAGACAGACTCGAAAAATCAGCATTCACACCGAGTAAGTCTTCATTCCCAATAACGCCAGGTAAGAAGAGCCAGGAGAGCGGTCCCGAAAAGAGACTGTCCAGATTGAAGTGAAACAAGTCGGGAGTACGTTCGCCAAGTGAGAAAGCGAGGGCGACTGCGCCGACTGCGATTCTTCCGTCAAGTTTTAGCCTCGAGGGGAGGAAAGTTGGAACATGGAGAGGGGGGGGGGGGGGTGCGGGTTAGGCAAGAGGAGAGACGTTCATTCACATATCCTCAACGACGAGGAAGAGGCTCGTGGCACACACATACACATGTCGTTGGAAGTTAAAGCTCGACGAGTGGATATATATATATATATATATATATAAACACGATCTGCGCAAAAGCGTACGTCTCTATGTGTTTCCCGCATACGGCAAAGCAGCCTCGCGGATGCTTCCACGCGAGCGGAGTAAAAAAAAAAAAAGAAGTTAATACGTGGATCGTTTGCGACGATATAGCTGGATATTTGCCTCGACGCATGGCACTTTCAATCAACGCCGCTACCCTATACGCGTAACCTACCGAGATTCTGCTCGTTTTCTATCCGCTCCCCGCAAAAAATTTTCATCCACTTCGCTCCTCCACGTAATCGTATTTTTTTTCTTTTTCTTCCCAAAAGTACTATGTATTGGTACGAAAAGTACTACACGAGTGGGGCGCATATTCGAGAAATTGTCAGCTCGTTGTATACGTGAAGGTGTACACCCACGCTAATCGACGATGGGCATTTTCCGTACTTGAAGCTGGCATGTGTAATCGTTCGGCGATCTTTTTGGCATTTATTTTCGACTACTTCGCTATGAAGGCTTGTCAGAGGAAAAATAAAAAGCTGACGAAGAAAATTGTGCGAATTGTTCGTGACAATTGAAGCTGTATATCGAGTCAAAATTTTCGAGACTTTTTCCTTGAGCCGAGATCGGCGATAGAGGATTGTCGGGTACACGGAGATAATTAAAAAGTAATTTTTGTCGTGAATTTCACGGTAAAAATTACCGTGATATATTTCAATGTGGTGACAAGTGAGAAAAGCATAATAATTCGTATGCGACAAGTTTTTTTTTTTTTAACTCACGTTACAGAAAATTTCAAATACGTAGGTAAAATTTTACTATACAAGAAGGGTAGGGCGTACGATAATTTTTACCGAGAGCACAATACATTTTCCTATAACACTCATTAAATTTTCTAATAAATCTTAAAATAACTGTTATAAAGACGATACTTTTTTTTATAGACATTTTTGAAAGGCATAAAATAATAAAATGCACAGTAAAATTTCGCTGATATTATATATTTTTTAAATTTAAGTTTTGCGTATTTTGTCACACATCAAAATTTACTGGAAAATCTGGTAAAATTTTCTATCTGAAGAAGAAATTTTATTTTATTTTCGTGAAAATCTGTGTTTTACTCAGTAATAATAAGCGAAGTTTCAGGGTTGCCATCTGGTTACCGTTACTGCACGGTAATTTTTAACATTTAATTCTCTCCGTGTAGGGTAGATTGGGTACGATTGTAACAGTTTTTCATTGAGCGCCTCCAACGTTGCAATTTTGGTGTAAGATGTGCTTTATATCAAAGACTGGACATCTGGCATTCAAATCTAAATCACAATTAGATGCCCATCTCTTTAAGAATACGAGATAGAGCTCGTTTTGTAAACATGTGCTAGTGTTTGGGTTTGTTTGGGTTTGTTTGGGTTTACAACCGTACTCATACCAGGCGGCGTAACAGGGCTGAGGGGTAAGTTGTAACACATCCAAAAAACACACAGTCCATGCATTGTCATCACTTTTTAAAATAAAAAACACGCATTAAGGTACTTTCAAATTACATTACTCCAGTATGGCACCGTTTATTATTATTTAGGTAACATTTTTATAGGCCTATTTAATCAATCTACAACATTAATGAGATCAACATTGACATATTTATTATTTTTTATCTTAAACTAGCATTAAATCGGAACAAACCTTTTCAATTAATGAACATAATTCTTTATCGTATCAAGAAAATGCTTCTTAAACAATTTAAAGTAAAAACAAATTAGCATACGCAAGAAAACTTAATTAGATTAGTCGCAATTATGGCAAATATAATGGCGAGTAAGGTCAGTACACTCCAAGTGAGACCAGAGTTGACAACCTCCTTGACGTTTTATCCATTTTTCTCCTGGTCTACTCCGTTTATACGGTTATAGACCAACGTTACAATCGTACCCAGCCCCCCTCCCCCTCCTCTCGGCAATACACTGGACCAGAAGTAGTGCAGTCGTAGAAAAGTATCAAGTCCATTAGGACTGAATGGTCTAAATGGACAATATGTATGGAAAGTGGACATTTTAAATTCTTTGCATCTATCGATACATCTGGCTGAATTAAGGACCTCGAAGTGACTTTTGTATGAATATGCTCATATCAATCTAAAGTTGTTTTCGAGGACGTTGAGGTTACGACAATGTTAAGTATGAGGCCTAGAGGATGCTCTAGGGGAGATTGGGGCACAATGTGTCACGGAGCACATGCGGTTTCTCGGAGGTTTGTAGGTCGTAAATTCCAAAATTTTATGAATTGGACCGCGATTTATATTAGGTTTCGTCAAGCCTAAAAAGAAAGTCGATAGCAGCTCACAAAGGATTATAAAAAATTAAAAATTGATTGGAGGCTTGAAAAAAAAAAATTCGCTCGCCGGGAAAACGTAATTATAGCGACACTTTCTGTAGCGGCACCGGTTTTTGGTCCTAATCGATAGTTTTATTATTTATGATGCACTCAGTGACTTGTGTTTTTCCGTTCATAGTTTTATTAACAGTTATTTTCATCAATAATCAAATACTTTACTAGTGGGGTACAATGTGTCACCGAGTGGTGGGGCAAAATGAGTCGACTCCCAATGAGGAAACAAAGAGTGACGACGCTCCGAAGAAGCGCAATGTGTCACGGGCAACTGTCAACCACGTGCGATTTTTCGGAGTTTTGTAGCTTGTAAAATCTTTATATTAAGTTTCGGCTGTCCTAAAATAAATCCAATAGCAGCTCATGAAGAATTATTAAAAGTACGAATTAATATGAGCCTCGGAAAAAAAGAAATTTCGCTTGCCGGGAAAACGTCAAATATTGTGGCGCAATTGTGTGGAGCACAATGTGTCATCGAGTTGGTGTCCACAGTGAGTCGACTCCCAACGTTATTGGCAATTAATACCCGTTGTGAAAATATCGGCATGTATGAAAATCTGTTATCTATGTTACGAAAATATAAGAGTTTCAACCGGCTCGTTGTACCCTACGTTTTGCAGCACTTGACACACTGTACCCAGCTATCTGGCACATTGTACCCCACCCTCGGGGCACAATGAGCCAATCCGCAAATCTTTTTCGAACCCATTATTTTAGGTTTTTTAATCTTTTTGCAAAAAATATGATTGCTTTATCTTAGGCCCAAAGGCCTATAAAATCGGTTATGACCTTTTTTGTTTCTAATCAGACTACTTTGGTAAGAGTAAAAATTCGATAGAAAAAAAGTGACACACTGTGTCCCACCTACCCCTACGATCCTCGTATTTGAATGTCTTCAAAGCCTCCATTCTCCTTATATACGTGTAAGATGAGTTCTATTATTGACTCGCCAAATCTGTCCCCATCTGACTACACGAGTGCTTGGTACCACAGTCGGTTTTGCTCGCGAGATCGCGCGTTCAAAAACCTCGAAGACACCCGCGCACTCGTCGTACACGCACACAGTGTGACACGCATAACGTTAACGCGATGCACATCGGCCTCGGAGCGGATACAATTCTATTCCGGTCCAAGCGAAACTTTGGAACGAAGATGCGGACAAGAACAATGAGTGTTGTGGATCTCCCTGTCCCTCGGTGGGTATTACTCGAAACTTTGTCCTCATCTTTCTCTCTCTCTCTCTCTCTCTCTCTCTCTCCTCTCTCTCTCTCTCTCTCTCTCTCCCTCCCTCTCTCTCCTCTCTTCTCTCCTCTCTCTCTCTCTCTCTCTCTTCTCTCTCTCTCTCTCTCTCTCTCTCTCTCTCTCTCTCTC
>CAWVQM010000414.1:0-11511 GCA_963932345.1 Ophion ventricosus | reverse complement strand
GTTAAGAGGCGCAAGCTTCAAGTTTCCAACGGGTGGAGACACATACATGCATCATAGTACAGTGAGTTAGGGATGTTGGTAAGGGGAGTCACGACGACGGCATCGACGAGAAAGCGACGGCGCGACTGCTCCTCGACGGTCGACGACACCCCCCCTCACGTAAAAGCTTTTGCAGACAGCATCAGAGTGGTACCGTTGGACGACGTTGAATGAGTGAGAGAGAAATACAGATAGAGAGAGAGAGAGAGAGAGGGTAGGGAACGAAAGCGACAGAGAGGTAGAGAGTATGAGCAAGAGACAGCAAAATGGAAGGTAGAGACCCAGAATGAAATAGGGAGCCAGAGAGATGTTGATGAGAACCATAGCATCAAAAGTGTGACTGAGGTCAAGCTAGACCCAGAATGGACTGGAACCCTGCAACTTGCCGTTCAGCGAGGCATCGGACAAGTTCGCCTTCAACCAGCGTCGCGTACTTCCTACAGCTTAAAACTTCAAACAAATTAATTTCAAACATCCAAAGCCGCTTCTCCAATTATTTGCCACATTCTCCAGCTTCCTTCGCGTACATTTAACCACTAACTTTGCAAATATAATACAGGTGATTAAAGCCCCGTGCGGAAAATTCACAGGGTATAAGTAATAAAATTCGGGGCCTCGAATGGATTATTTGTGGATACCATAGTAAGGTTTTCCGTAAAAGAGCCGGACCGGGCCCCTATTAGGGAATGGTAGGGTAGGTAGGTTGATTAAAACTACCGTCTAAGTACGAAGACCAAGCAAAGGTCTTTAAGGGGTATTGTTGTAGATTCCCTAATAGCGATTTCCTCAATACTACTAGACTTTGCTACACGGAGAGAATTAAAAAGTAATTTTTGTCGTGAATTTCACGGTAAAAATTACCGTGATATATTTCAATGTGGTGACAAGTGAGAAAAGCATAATAATTCGTATGCGACAAGTTTTTTTTTAACTCACGTTACAGAAAATTTCAAATACGTAGCTAAAATTTTACTATACAAGAAGGGTAGCGCGCACGATAATTTTTACCGAGAGCACAATACATTTTCCTATAACACTCATCAAATTTTATAATAAATCTTAAAATAACTGTTATAAAGACGATACTTTTTCATAGACATTTTTGAAAGGCATAAAATAATAAAATGCACAGTAAAATTTCGCTGATATTATATATTTTTTAAATTTAAGTTTTGCGTATTTTGTTACACATGAAAATTTACTAAAAAATCTGGTAAAATTTTCTATCTGAAGAAGAAAATTTTATTTTATTTTCGTGAAAATCTGTGTTTTACTCAGTATATAATAAGCGAAGTTTCAGGGTTGTCATATGGTTACCGTTACTGCACGGTAATTTTTAACATTTAATTCTCTCCGTGTACACTAAAGTTTTTTCGATTATATATAAGAATAGCTATAGAAGTACGTAGGATTTTTTTGGTAAATTGTTTTTTGTCAAAATGGCGCATTTCTAAAACAAAAAGTATAAAATGCCATGAGAAAATCGTCAGAAAATTGTTTATAAAAAAGGAACTATGGAATGAAATAAAAAAATCCTAGGTAGTGCCTCAGAAAATGTAATTCTAAATATACAGTTAAAAATTCAAGTGAATCGGTTGAAATTTGTTTGAGTTATGAGTCCGGCCGACTTGAAAAATATAGTTTTGAGATAAACGCGTTTATAGTAGAAAGTTAGGACATGAATCAAGAGGGGTTGCGCCACAATTCAAAAATCGAATGTCTAGAGAATTTTCACACCCATAATCTTTTGGATTATGGGTGTGAAATGGGATGGGTGATGGCACGGTAATTTTTAACATTTAATTCTCTCCGTGTATTATAGTGGCAAATCAGTATAAATTGCTTGACTAAAGAATTTGCGGCATAATAATTATCGAGATCGATTAAATATAATAATTAAACTATGCGTTTAGTAAACGAGCTGTGATGCCTTGAACCAACACGCGTGCAGTGCGTTCATTGGAACAACGCGGGATCAAACGTGTCGAAATATGCGACAGAATTCTAACCCTCAAATGTATTGAAATAACACATTTCTTTTTCACAGTGCACACACACGCACGTACGCATATGGCTGCAATCATTTGTTACGAGGCACCGTTGAGGCAATTTTAAAGGCCCTGGTGACTTTGCCTTCAATGGCCCTCGGTAGAAAAGTGTGACCGGTCACTGATGGCCTATGTGAGGCTTCCAAAATAGGGCCTTAATAAAGTTAGGGAAAATTAAGATGGGCTCGATCAAAGCCTAAACTCAATTTCCGCACGGGTACCACTTCCCACTGCAATTCAATTCATCCTCGGTTTTACGTTGGCAATTTTTGGAAAAACTACTTTTGGCGTTTTTTGTCCGGACCAGGTCTCCGTGCCAGTTGGTGGTTTTTTCTTCTCTTTCACGATCCACTTCACGAATGCCAGTACCAAACGAATTTCACGGCAAATTCCAATTTGCCACGGACGCAAGTGTGGGTAAAAGTATATGAGATGGAAGTGAGCGTGAGAGCAGAGTAGAGAGAGAGAGAGAGAGAGAAACATAGAACGAGAGAAAATGGAAAAATAAGCATTGAGAGTGAAACGGACTACATTCTACTTTCCTTATGCTAACTCGTCGGCCTCGCAACCACAAATTCGCTTTCCTTTGCACGCCCAGACGTTTATTTGGCCGTGTTTTTTTTCTTCTTCTGCATACAGACATATCCCTACATTTCTGCAAATACAGGCAAAAGACAGTTTGAACGTGTTGTATCTATGCAATGCTGGCTATCAGCACATCCAGCTGTTTCGAGGACAAGCCTTTAATTTTCTTCCTCTCCAACTCGTTGATTGCGCGCACAGAACAGTCTTTGAAATGTCTCTCGTATATACACGCCTACATTTATCCAATGGTGATGTTAAAGACATTGGGGTTTGCGTAATGTTGAATATGGGGCCAGTTGGTTACTGAAAAGTCCGTCCTCGAAGTCGAATGTCTTCATAATCAACTTTCTCCATATGTATACATATATATATATATATATATATATGTGAATGTATAATGATAGTAGCTTGTCGTCAAACTCGGCAGTTAGACTTCCGTGACTCTGCAATCATCTCCGTGCCTTGCCCTCTCGGGCAATGATGTTTCGCGCCCATTCCAGAAGGCAAAGTTTCATCTGGTGCAGTTGAACTAAAACAGTTTTACGTCCCACCAAATGTATAGCGTGTTAGCGCCCCGTTCCACGAACTTTCAAGGGGCTGCGCCCGTACAGGTGATATTCCAAAAAGTTGGAGCTGGTGATGAATAAATGGACTTGCCTTGTTGATTTTTTCTTCACTGACACAAACATTATTTTTATATTAACTAGATGCGTCTATGTGATTTTTTTAAAATTTTATTTACCTAGTTTTTTCGTGAAATCAAATTTTTTCCCATTGCATTCCATTATTAAAATCATTTGAAATATATTTATATATTCCTAATAAATAAACTAATAAGTAACTGGGTGCGTCTATTTGATTCTTTTTTAATTTGAATTAATTAGTTTTTTCGTGAAATCAAATTTTTCCCATTGCATTCCATTATTAAAATAATTTATTTTAAATATATTTATTTATTTAAATCAAGATCTGTTTAGTATCGTCAAGTAAATAAATATTTTAATTATTCCTAATATTAAAAAAAGTTAAAGAAATAATTAACTTTTTTTCACCGCACTTTTATGTCACGAACCTATATTCGTTTCTCGTATTCGTGTTTTATCTTTATTAATTTGAAACCAATCTTTATTTATTTAATTTGAATATATTCAATATTTAAGAATAGCTTGAACAAATAAAAAAAAAATATTTGAAACAAATTGGGCCGTAGTAGGCCACGAGACAAGGAAAAAACCTATTTGATTTAAATAGATCCTATTAAAAATTAAATATATTTTTTTTTGCAGTGAATTTCCTCTGACAGTAGGAAGTCGCGACTCGTTATTGATCATTCGCCATCCTCACACAATGTTTTTTTTCGTCTGCTTGCAGGTACGTGTCGAACAGCTTCAACAACCTCCGATGCGAAAAGTCTACCAGTGTTTGGGTTTCCTACCAGATCGTAAAAATAACATTAAAAATGGCGTGTCAATCGTTAGATCCGCGCACGAGAGCGAGTAAAAAGTGGCGTGAGAGAAGACGAAAAAATAAAAAAAAAAAAAAAAAGAACGCGGGTAAATAAAATTTGCATGTTGCCAGCCCCCGTGATCATCGGAGCGGAGACCATCAACGAAGCTCCTGCCACAAAGGCGAAGTTTTTGTTTTCACCCTGGAATATCGGCGTCCTCCACAAAGTGAAGGCTTTGTCTCCGGATCCGAAAATGACGGAAGCGGCAAATCCAATTTGCATATTCTCATTTGCTTTTTGTCTTCGTGTATGAAGGCTGCCACGAATGAACCATCTTCGGGTTGTCGATTTTTGACGAGGAGCGTAAAAGAAAAACATCAGTGTTCTCGATGACGGTTTTTTCCTAGGATTCTTCTTTTTCGGCGATCTTTGTAGCTCCGAGCTGCGGCACAAAATCGGGCGATCCAATAAAAAACCATTTTCATTGCACCCCAATGACGCAAACTTTGACATCGCGATGAATTTCCCATGATCCATGATGCTGATGGTTGCATCATTAGAATGCGACGGAAATTCATTTTTTTCGATAGTTCACATTTTTCTTTGGTCCATTTAGACCTTGAAAAGTACTCGAACGTTTTTACGTATCTTTATTAGGGATTAACGACTTCAATATGGAAAAAAAAGCTTTGAGTAATAATAAAAATATAAAAATAAAGTATGGAAAAGAAATTGAGATACACCGAAACTTTATGTTATTGTTTTCATCTTAAAACGCTTGTGTGATTTTTATCAAATTTTTTACATATTCACAAATACGTAGAGAATTAAAAAAAATCTCCCGTTTTTTTTTCCAAATGCTCATCATTTTCTGAAAAATGAACCGATTAAGATATTTTTTTTTAATTCTTCGTTTCGAAATGTTCTTCATGAAAAAAAAAATTTGAAAAATATACAAACTCATCTTCGACATGATTTTTTAGTTGGAACGCCACTTTTGATTTTTTATTTTCTTTTTTGTAAAAAAAAGATGATAAAATTAGCAATTTTTACCGCCAGACCCAACGTGGTAAGATTTTTATTTCTATTTTTTTTTCTAAATTGAAAAATTTTCATTTTCAATTAAATTTTTTTTTAAGCATCTACAGCTGTTTTCTATGATGAAATAATTTTAAATGGTTAATTCTATCATAATCGATACTTTGTATATAATATTAACTCACTTAAAAAGTTTTCCAATTATGTTAAATTTATTTTAGAGGATAATTTAATGGGGGATGAAGTAATTATAGGTATTCAATTAATTGTTTAATAGTAATTAATGATGAATTTATTCATCTCTGTGACGTTTGAATAATTTACGTAATTTGTGATCTCTTGAATTAGAGATATCTTTAACAATAAGACCACCATTTGTGTCAGGTATGACACAGTACAATTGCTGAGTTGCTGAAAAGGTTTTGGTTTTCGAAAATCGATCACGGAGACCGTTCACAGCATTATTGTAGTCTTCCGACGATGAAAACATTCAGTGCATATCAAACAAAAAGGATTCAACTGGAACGTTTTTTTTAATCATTGACAGACGCTTGTCGTTTAATATTTTAGCGGCAAAACTAAATGAAATAGTACACTGAATTTTTTTTTGGAAAATCATAGAACTTATTAATGGACATTATTGCACCATAGAAAAAAAAAGAATACAATTTTTTTTATTTAGAAAAATGGAAAGAAAAATTTTACCACGATGGGTCTGGCGGCAAAAAATGCTAAACTCATCATATTTTTTTACAAAAAAAAAAAATAAAAAATCACAAGTGGAGTTCTTTAAAAAATTCGCGTTTTTTTTTTCAAAAAACTAAAAAATTATGTCGAAGATGAGTTTGAATATTTTTCAATTCTTTTTTTTCATAAAGAACATTTCAAAACGAACGATAAAAAAAAAGATTTTAATCAGTCCATTTTTCAGAAAGTTATGAGCATTTAAAAAAAAACGGGTGATTTTTTTTTAATCCACTACGTATTTGTGATTATGTAAAAAAAATCTGAAAAGAATTACACAAGCGTTTTAAGATGAAAACAATAAAATATTGAAGTTTCAGCCAAATCGAAAGGGGTCGGGCCGAAAAGTGGTCGATTCGACGTGGAATGCCCCATGTATATATTTATCATAGCGTACTACTGCTAGCTCTGCTTTACCGGCACGATTGACCCAACAAACATATCCGAGCCTAAAAAATCCCGAATAAAACCTAAACGAACACAACCAAGCCCAACATATCCAAAACCCGAGCGAACCAAAGCAAACCCAAACAAAGACACACCCGAAACTAGGGACGAACTACGAGTATATACACGCGCGTTAATTTATCAATTTTCATAATTCGATATTTCGAAAATTAATTGCGATGGGACCAAAAAAATTCATTTAAGCAGTGACGTATATTATCAAAAAGAAGAATGCAAAATTTCCGCTGTATCGGAAGTAACAGGTATTCGAAAGTACGGCTAAAAAATGTTGATTTCCAAAGAGCCAAACTTCAATGTTATCATAATCCATTGTTTGTGGGCACTACGAATGTGCTCACTATTCTTGTCTCGCAGACACATCGTATGGAATGAATTCTGTTTATTCGCTGGTTATTTCACTTCGTCATGGTCATCTTGTCGGCTCCACTGGATCCGCTTTGCTATCATAGTCCTCGGTAACTACCACTCTCTCCCTTTCTTCCTCTCTAGCTCTCTCTCCTACTACATTTCTCTTTCTCCCTTTCTCCGGCATTCCCATTTCGTCTTCGTGTCCTGGTCGTGAGAAATTGATCGAATAAATATCAAAGCTCTACGGTGGCTTATATATGAGGACGTCGAAGACGACGAGGACGATGACTTTGTGGGTTGAATGGCACAACTGCATTCTCTGTGGTTCCCCGCTCGTCCGATGGGACATATACAAACACGAATATACTTATACCTATATGTACAGGGTGGCCCGAAAAGTGACAGGAAAATCTAGATGCCTCGTATCAATATCTATTCAAATCATTCCCATCTATGTTCTACGATCATTTTTTACTTTGCGAGATGAAAGGATTCGTTAATTTTTTTTCTCGACTTTTTCGGTAGCTCGGTTTTAATTTGTTTTTTCCCTTTCATTTGTGGACTTTCCTCTTGGAAGTTTTCAAAAGCAATTGTAAGCCATTTAGACTACTATAAGGATTTTTTAATTATTATCTGTACCTTAGCGACTGCTCCTCTCAGATCTATTTTTTTTTTAACTTCTGATCAATGTCCAACGCATCTACGTTTCAGTGTTCAGTTGGTCATTTATTTATCGCCCACCATTACAATTTATGAAAAAAAACACGAGTATAAAAAAATTGCGAGAAAAGTACATACACAAAAGAGGCAAATAAAAGAATGCTTCTTTCTCGAAAAGTAAAAAAAAAATAGGGTTGAAGTTTGCATCGTTGGAATGCAACGAAAAATTCGTTTTCATTTCTTACTTTTATTGTCATCTGTAATCACGTAATGAAGATTTAGCTTTGTAATTCGCTAAATAAGAAGCCTAGAAAATGTTTGGACAATTTTCTTAGCTCAAATCTGCAGAAAGGAAATTTCAGAAAAAAAAAAATTTATTTTCGTTGCATTCAAACGATGCAAATGCAAACTTCAACATCATAAAAAAGACCATAGCCCTTTAAAAAAAATGAGTCTGAAGTTTGCAACGTTGCGAGGCAACAATTTTTGTCTTTTTTTCATTTGTTAAATTTATTATCATTTCTTGAACATTTGGGCTCTAGTTTCTTCAAAAATATCATAAAATCATTTTGTTATGTTTTCGACCACCGGGACCCACCCTTATCGCGAGGGAGGGGGGGAGAGGAGGAATGTTGAAAAAATCCTACCTCCTCTGGGTTCGAGATAAACCTTTTTTTTTTTTGACATAGTTTGCACCATGGCCCTGAGGGAATCTCAAAAAAATGACACCGATTTTGAGTCTCCGGAACCCACCCTTATTGAGGGGGTGAAATTTGTAAAAAAATCCCATCTCCCGTGGGTTTCAGATAAACATTTTTTTTATTGGCGGTGTTTGCACCGTGGCCCGGAAGGAACCTAAAAAAAAAATAACGATTTTGATCTTCCGGAATTCACCCTTATGGGGGGGGCTCGAAATCAGCCCCACATAGATGGGGGTGATTCGGATAGGTTACGAGGTTATAAATAAATGTATACTTTATTTATAAATATTTATAAATAAATTTGTTTATTAATGAATCATTTATAACTATTTACAAGTAAATAAAAAATGTTTAAATATTGATAAATAAATAAGTTTATAGCTCGTAAATAAATGTTACGAGGCATCTAAAATTTCTTTTTGGACCTTCCATTTCGGACCACCCTATACAATACATAGGAACGAAAATTTGAAGCCCATCACATCTACGAAATGTTAGGCCATCTGGTTATTTTGAAGACGGTCCTTAAATTTTCCGATACGAATCGTTGAATTCGATGATAGGACGATGCCTCGAAATGGCCTTTATATAAATATGCTTTCATTTATCTAAAGGTGATTCTGAAGACATTGTCATAACGTCGAGTATTGGGACAATTGTCGACTATGAGGAAGCTCCTCGCAATCGAATGTCTTTGAAATCCGTTTTTCCCCGTACCGCGTATATACGTGTACATAGGTACCCCGATCATCCCCGACCACAACCATCAGTGCTATCTCATCCAATTCTATGCTGGCGCGATCCAATCTCGATCCTATCTAGTTTCCACCCTCCCCGATTTGCCGTTTTACTTACACTCAAACTAGTCCGGTGTAAACTCTTCCCTCTCACCGTGGTAAACCTTCGGTCCTGCTATCATTCGCTCTCTCTCTCTCTCTCTCTCTCTCTCTCCCTCCCCCTTGCGATCTCGTATCTCCTTCGTGTCCTACGTTCGCCTCACTGGTGTAAACTCACGGAACCGCGTTTTGGCTAAATCCACTCTGTGCAAGTGTATACACACACACACACCCACACACACATACGTACTAAGGAACTGAACGGTAAATGTGGGCTTACGGGCTATTCCGTGTGTACGGAATAGCCCACAAGCGGCCCTCCGCGAAAGAAGAATAAGGTAGTAGTCTCGCGACAGTCACGTTGAAAAGTTTATATTCTCCGCTCAATCGATGAGAGCTTCGAAATATTGTGAAATATCCTTATAACGAAGTTTATACATCTTATCAGGATGTAAAAATCGGGGTGTAATTGTCGGGGTGTAATGTAAAAATCGGGGTGTAATTGTACATCTTATCGGGGTGTAAAATTGCACGTATTTTCAAGAATTTTTTTTTGTAATAAAATTTATCTCCATCTTTAAATCTTTTTATACATGAAAATAGAAATTTCGAAGTACAGGGTGCGGCGCCAAAATCCGGACAAACAAAACATTTTTTTGAAACATAATTTTTATTGCAAAAATGGAGAAGTTTAGAATTATTATTTTTTTACTAAATTATTTGTTACACGGAAAGAATTAAAAAGTAATTTTTGTCGTGAATTTCACGGTAAAAATGACCGTGATATATTTCAATGTGGTGACAAGTGAGAAAAGCATAATAATTCGTATGCGACAAGTTTTTTTTAACTCACGTTACTGAAAATTTCAAATACGTAGCTAAAATTTTACTATACAAGAAGAGTAGCGCGCACGGTAATTTTTACCGAGAGCACAATACATTTTCCTATAACGCTCATTAAATTTTATAATAAATCTTAAAATAACTGTTACAAAGACGATACTTTTTTATAGACATTTTTGAAAGGCATAAAATAATAAAATACACAGTAAAATTTCGCTGATATTATATATTTTTTAAATTTAAGTTTTGCGTATTTTGTTACACATGAAAATTTACTAGAAAATCTGGTAAAATTTTCTATCTGAAGAAGAAATTTTATTTTATTTTCGTGAAAATCTGTGTTTTACTCAGTAATAATAAGCGAAGTTTCAGTGTTGTCATCTGGTTACCGTTACTGCACGGTAATTTTTAACATTTAATTCTCTCCGTGTAGGTACTAAGGTATATTTTTAACGAAAAAAAAATCGATTTTTGGAAAATCCTACAGTGGCCTCAGGCTTTAATAGCGTTCTGAATACGTCCTCAAAATAACAAAAAAATCTATAGAAAAACACGTTGGCGAGACTACTACCTTAATCGATATAAAAAAAGGTTTCTGACACGCCTGCTCATTTGCTCGAAGAGCTTCGACAATTATTACGCAAAAATGTATAAACAATATCGAGTCTGCTGTTATTCGGGTCAATTAAAGTTGATGAAAAGACAATTTCAGATTGCTCTGTAGTAGGTAGAACCCGCTCGATGAAAGATGAAAGAAATTCGAGCAGAAGATTCCATATATATAAATATATAGACTCGTGATATGTTTCGACAAACAATCCTCGGTTGTATCTCTTATCAAACGGGCCATAGTAATCACTCTCGTTCCTTACACACACACACACACACACACATATATACACATACATATGTCCCTTGGGATCCGTGTACGTGAAGCGTCTCGACCTCGAATTGTCCGTGGACCATCGTCGCAATTTTTCCTCTTTCGCCCTCCCTCCATCGCACACACACACACACACACACGTACATTTTTTTTACTTTTGTACCTGCCCTATCCCTTCGCCGACGACAATTTCGTTAGAGTGACGGCGACTGGATTTTTGTTTTTTTCCGGTACTTTTTTTTATTCTAGAATTGAAACGTGGTTCAGATTCAATTCGATCACTTTAAAGATAAGAGACGTTCGATCTCCTCCACCCCCGCGCTCGCGCTCTCTCTCTCTCTCTCTCTCTCTCTCTCTCTCTCTCTCTCTCTCTCTTTCTCTCTCTATGTCCACTGGAAAATTTGATCGGTTTTTTTTATTCTCCAATGCCCCTACGTTGACCCGACAGAGAGCAGTTCTCCTCCCCTGCCCTCGCTACACCAATTTTCCTCCTGAAGGATCGAACGTTTGATTATGGGAAAAGCAAGCGCGGAGGAGATTGATACGCGTACATTTTCCATTCATTATTTGATGGAGAGCAACGAAGCTTCGTTGATCGCATGCATTCAATTCGTTCGTCATGCAAAATGCATCGTTTTCTTCCATCCAATTTTCACGGTTACTCGTATTTGCTGTTTATTTTTTCTTTTTTCCAAATTTATGGCTCTTTCCCTTTGCGTTTATTGAAAATATCTCATTGGAAAGTTTAGCCTGTCGTTCGAATTGATCGCTCGCGCCTACGTGGGCATTTATCGTGCGAGGGTTCTTCCGTCACGAGGAAAAATTGACCGGCGAGCCACGAGGAAATGTTACGTGTATGCACTTTTGTTCT
>CAWVQM010000413.1:0-17714 GCA_963932345.1 Ophion ventricosus | reverse complement strand
GTGGTAAAAGTTAATATTTCGTTTATTTTGCGTTAAAATTAGAATTTTTCTTTAGTTATCGAAAATGACATTTTTTTCGAATTTGAAAATTTCAAGGAACATCAGGCAAGGTAACTTGGAAATAATAGTTTAAACAGTGTCTCAGAAGTTAAAAATGTATTTTAAATACCACTATCACGTTTTCCTCGTTTATAGGTGCGACTAGACAGAGAGTAAAGTAGTACTTTTAATCGCTAGAATTCCGAAGAAGGATTAAAAGTATACGGTCCATCCCTCTTCGGACTTGTAAGGCTTCAAGTTTATGTAAAATATATCGTTTAGTAATTTGGTGTAGTAATTATATGGAACAATTCTTATTGTTATAAATAAACAAAGAATATAAATAAATAAAGCATTATAATCTCAGAATTTATGTTGAAAATCATATAAATAAAATAAATCATAAATTCAATAAAATAAATAAATCATAAAATCATATAAATACTGCATTCAGTGTCCTGGGGGGGGGGGGGGGGGGGGGGGGTGCAACCCCCCAAAGGACAACCCCTCGGACCTCCGCGCTGCAGTGGCAAACACCTTTCGCGTGCTATACACCTTCGACGTACATAGCATCTTCCCAATAGAGAAGCTCGGAAAAAATGATGTACTATATTAAAGTATAACTTCTTGGGTTTCAGCCAAATAAGAGAAAAACTTTTTGCCCTTCAGGCAATACTAAACAAATACTTTTTGAAGCTCATACAATTTCCATGATTTGTGATAAAATAAAGATATTGTACCCATGAGCCAACAACAATCGTTGAATTTTGGCGTTTTTCGAATTACCGTTAAAAGCGCTCATAATTCCTTACGGAAGCCGAAACGGCAAATTTTCTTATTCTTGAAATTCTCATTATTTTGGTTAAAATATCAAGAATCAACGGTGAAAACTTGGCGCCTCGGATGTCGTACCATCCCCAATTGATTTTTTTCCAGTGTGACTGGCTTGAAAATTACAAATAATTATTTTCAAATATAACATTTTTATAATAAAAGTTATATCGATAATTTGTAACATAATAATAATAATAATTGTATTATAATGTTACTTTAACCGTAATGATAAAATAATATTTGAAACAATGTGAAACACCAAACCCAAACAAACCCAAACAAACACATCTAAAAGTCGTTGGTTCAATTATAGACTCGACTGTACTCGAAAAAAAACTCCAAAAGATTTTTTTTTCCCACCCTCAATTTTCGTCCATGTTATTTTGCTATAACTACACATGAAAAAAAAAACTCTAATAAAATAAAGTTCGTTCTTTTCTTTCCCTCAACTTCCAAAAATTATTTGATCGAATTTTTGGTCGTTTATCGTTAGGAAACTTTGGACTCACTTGTCGACGAGGAGAACGTTGTCGCCAACTCGCTTGTGGCAGTATCCCCATACGGGAATCGAGTCGTACGTAATGTTTACCGACGAGTACTGTATCGGTTCGCCGGTATTGGTGGATCCCCTGGCGCCTCTTCCGCTCACTTGCATCAGAAATTCACCCTGGAATTCGGCCGGAAAGTAACATCGATCCATGAACTGCGGATCATAGGCTGGAAGTGATTCTGCCGAGTTTACCGAGACGTCTGAAAATATAAGGAAAATAAATCAGTACTTGTTACGCGTGGATTCGAAGGGTCGAAAGGGCTCGAAAAAAAAAAAAAAATATGGAAATAGGGAGTGCATTTTATTCGTTTCGTTTATTAAGAAGTTTCGGGACACTTAACGAAATGCTACCATTTGATTCAAATTTATACAGTAAATTCTTTGTCATATAATGAATGTACCCTCCAAATTTTTAATCGATCGTCTACATCGTTTCTATTAAGGTAGTACTAGCGGATTGACTAGTCAACAGAATAGCTATCAATTTTCGAATCTGAAAAATGCAAAATATAATACATTTAGGTACAATAATAAATATGATACGGAAAATAATTATTTGAAAAGTGTATGTGATAACTGTGTGCATTATATTATGAAAAGTAAAGTATTAAAATAGCAATCAGATTTGACTTGAGTTGTCTCATCGTCCGCTATTTTATAATTCTGGCAATATTCGTGACAACGCTGTCCTCAGCCGCTTCCGATCAATGTCAAAAGTTTGTTTATGCCGTCCGTGTGTGTAAGCATCTGTGTAGTGTGTGTGCAATGTGCGTATGTAACTTCGGTCTTACGTACAATATGGAGTACAAAAAACGCCCGCGAAGATTAAAAAAAAATGATAAAAACTTCATTATATAATATTCAATCCATAATTATTTATCATTAAGGCAGTAGTCTGCTTTACAGGCTTCAAAAAATCGATTTTTCGTTTTTGTCTTAAATCTATTCCAAAACTATCCAAGAATATGTGTTCAAAATTTTAGAGGCCAATTCGACATATTTTCGAAGCTAGATCAGTTTTAGTGGCCGAGCGTCGAGCAGGTGCGAATGCTCGGGCAGAACTTTACAGCCCGTTTTCTCGAGTTTTCATTTTCACAAGTTTTGGAAAACGGTGCCGGCGATAGTAAAAACAATATATGTCCGATCGAAAAAAACCAAAGTGATCTAGCTTCAGTATTGAATTATCTTCTATTTGAACTAAAAAAGTTGGACAAAAGTACTATTTAAATTACTTGTTTTGCAACTTAAAGTGAATTTTTTTTCTTCAAAAAAGTGAATTTTTTTTTCAAACTTCGAAAAAATTTGGAATTTCGTCATTTCTTCGGTATTTTTTTAGTTCATATAGAAAAGGAACTTATAAAAACTAAAAAAAAATTTGGTTCCACTGTTTCAGATGCATCGCACGACCTCCATCACCGGCACCGATTTACGAGTGCACACTCCAGGCGCCCCAGAAAAATCGTTACAACTTTGGCAAATTTCAATAATTTGTAATAATAAAAATTGTTTTTTAAAGCTTGAATATAATATACTATCGTCTCAAAATTTCGTTTACCGCAATCATTTCCTTCCCTTTCAAAAAAATTGTTGAAAAAACGCTTTTTTTTCGGCTCCTAAAGCAGACTACTGCCTTAATGAGCAAATTTTTCGCGTAAAGAATCTACAACTTTTGTCGTTGCATTCAAATTGACCGGCTCGATTCGGCCTCCCGGATACGAACACAGCTGACGGCATGCGGTTTTGCCATATCTACGCCATCTCTCCCGCCACGACAGACACGGCTAGCGAACGCAAAAATTAGTCGTTTCAATCGATAATATCTGCTCGAAATATCCCGTAACCTATATTTTGTATGCAACATACGTAACCGCGACAGTTTTCTTGTTATTTATCGCTTTTCGCATAGCTCATATCTATTCGCGAACTACTATTATTTTCGTCTCAAAGCTAGATCCGCACGGATTCCCCATATGGTATGGGTTAAATGCATTGACTTCGTGAATTAATTACTATTGTATCTAGCCGGTAAGGCATGCTGAGTTTTCGCGGACGTCATTCTGTATGTCTATACTACAGCATACAAAAAAAATCAATTTTTTTCCTAATAAGGAGGTTCGTGCACATACTACCTTAAATTTACAATGGAAGAAACACTTTTTAACATAGAGCATTTAACATTATGACACTGATGACGAATTCGTCGTAATGTACTGAGTGATTTGACAGTTTTTCATAACATGTGAAAAAAATGTTCACACAATTTCGTGCGTAAAACTGCCATTCAGCCATGAGTATAGGCAGTTAAAATATCTCCTTATGTTAAAAGGCTTCTGTTTTATTGTAAATTTTATAGGAATGGTGTAGACGATCGATTTAAAATTTCGAAGGTGCATTCAGTTTATGAGAAAGAATTTACTGTATAAATTTCAATCAAATGGTAACCACTTGTTCCGAAACTCCTTAATTCTGTTTTTTTTTGTTCTCTTTACGAACGTTAAAGACTATAACAAACGTTACAGGCGTAAATATTGTTTCTCGAATGAATATAATTAACTGAATCTTCAATAATCTTGTTACTCAATGTGGAAAATAAATATGAATAAATCTTGAAGTATCCAATTACAAGGCAATAATTTAATACCTCTATACAGTTTATTAAATTATTGCCTTGTAATTGGACAGTGAAGCAACATTTGATGATGTTTTTCTTTTTTTCTTCAAATGATTACTAGTTTTCAATGATTCATCGATATATCGATGAATCATTGGAATCAATGTTTTTGATGAATCAATGATGAATCATTCAAATCAAAATTTTTTTCTTTAAAAAAAAAGTGATTGTTAATAATAAAGACTCGTTACCTTGTGACATCGAATAATTATGAAATTAATTCAATACGACGAAATAGATAGCCGCGATTGCAACTAAAAATATATAAATATATGGTTATAATTACGATGTGCATCGAAACATTGCCATTCAGAGATATACAACGCATCTAACGATCATTTGAAGAAAAAAAAGAAAAACAACATGAAATGTTGCTTCATTGTCGGATAAATTTAGTTCAAGAACAACAATCATAATATTATTCAAACGCGTTAAAAAAAAACAGTCTTATGCGTGTACACAGGAAAATTAATTAATGTGCTAATAAAAATAAAAATAAAAAGAAGCAGCGTCGGTTCGCGTCATTAAATCATTTATTGAGTTGCCAGTTAACAGGATTTCTCATATTATATACGTATGCGTATATGTATATCGAAAATCATGGTTTAAATAGCAGGAAGTAATGAAAGTAGAATAAAAATTCCAAGCTTTAGTGTTAGTACGGACGATAATATAATAACGACGGAGCGCCCACATTTCCCTTGCGTGCCAATTGCCGACTTAATTGATAAATTAATTAAGCAGTCGCGGGGTTGCGTTGTACAGCGCGAGAGAGTTGATCCGGCATATATGGGAATAATTCAAGGGGACCTTTGGTCGTAAGCGCAAGGTCGTGCGAACTGGCTCGGCGTTTTAAAATTTTTCATATATATATATATATATATATATATATATATATATATATATATATATATATATATCGCACACATTTGCACTTTGAGCCTCCCGCGTGCATATCGCGTTAATAATACAGGTGCGCAGTCATTTTTCTACGCTGAGGACAATTTTATTGTCGCTCTATCTCTCTTACGAATATTTTTCGCACAATTTTGGGAAACGAACGTGTCCCGAGATGCACTTTTGGAATCTTTTTATTTTTTATTGTATTATTGTACACACAATACAAGCTTCTTATTTCTCGTTTTTTCGATATGTATTGGCTTGCATTCAGTCAACGTACCATGGAAGGTCATTAGCGTTGCGATTAAACGGTCTTGCCGGTGTGCTCTTCTCACTCTCTCGCACTCTTTCTCCCTCTTCACCCGTTCAATCTTTGTCCGTTTCGCTCTCGCTCTCTCTCTCTCTCTCTCTCTCTCTCTCTCTCTCTCTCTCTCTCTCTCTCTCTCTCTCTCTCTCTCTCTCTCTCTTTCTCTCTCTCTCTCTTTCTCTGTATATCTCTCTCGGTGTGTGCTTGCCGGACAGGTGGATAACACATCGTAACCCCTTCCTCCTTACCCCGTTCCCCTTGCGGGAGCAAATCCATTGGGACCACCGTGGCAGCAGTCGAGCTCCCGGATTTTTGCTGATGATGATTCGACCTTTCGTTTTTTTTTCGTTCTTTTTTCTCCTTCCTCTTTTCTTATTCCTTTTTTTATTTTTTTTCTCTTTTAAATACGAGCTTGCCTTTCGCGATATTTCGTGGAAAAAAACGGGAGCATGCGTCAGCATAACGGAAACGGAAAACATCGATCTTCCGAACCGTTTCGGTCGATATGTGCTAGCTATAAATATATCGTGTATATATATATATATATATATATGTATATATATACCTACGTAGATTTTTTGTTAAATATTGCGGACTGGAGATATCGGGACCGGTCAATTATATCGGGGCCGTGAAGAATTTCGGCAAAAATCCTTTGTTTTTCTAGCCATTTGTCTAAATCCGTAGCTACAAATATATCGAAGAAATTTATCATTTTTACACCAACTTACGAAAAAAGCAGCGTTCCACGCGTCCATTTCGTTTGCTAGCAATGAAACGACGATATCTTAACCAAGCAATATACATATATTTTTTTATATAGGGGTGAGGGAGGCAAGACGGGGTACCCGGCCAAATACTCGATCTGAATGAATCAATCACGTTCGTTCTGGCATCATATGATGCGCTGCCATGACACCCACACGGAGAGCATTAAATGTTAAAAATTACCGTGCAGTAACGGTAACCAGATGACAACCCTGAAACTTCGCTTATTGTTACTGAGTAAAACACAGATTTTCACGAAAATAAAATAAAATTTCTTCTTCAGATAGAAAATTTTACCAGATTTTCTCGTAAATTTTGATGTGTAACAAAATACGCAAAACTTAAATTTAAAAAATATATATTATCAGCGAAATTTTACTGTGCATTTTATTATTTTATGCCTTTCAAAAATGTCTATAAAAAAGTATCGTCTTTATAACAGTTATTTTAAGATTTATTATAAAATTTAATGAGTGTTATAGGAAAATGTATTGTGTTCTCGGTAAAAATTATCGTGCGCGCTACCCTTCTTGTATAGTAAAATTTTAGCTACGTATTTGAAATTTTCTGTAACGTGAGTTAAAAAAAAAAACTTGTCGCATACGAATTATTATGCTTTTCTCACTTGTCACCACATTGAAATATATCACGGTAATTTTTACCGTGAAATTCACGACAGAAATTACTTTTTAATTCTCTCCGTGCATCAGTCGCCCGTGTATCGTCGCTTCAGAATGCACGCGTATCGAGTGATGAAGAGAAAGCTGATTTTTCGTATACTTTTCGTTTTAAAATTTGGTTTCGGATGTGACTGTACTTTGTCAATTACCGCTAGATGGTAACGTGCTGTTGCTATATGTGCAATATTTAATGTAGAATCAGGTAAGGACTTGCTGTTTGCTGCGTTGCGTGTCGTTATTTTATTATAAATATTTCATTGGCAAAATAGACGGTGGGGCAAGATGGGGTGGTAGATTCCCATCTAGTACATAGTACACGGGACACAGGATTATTCAGTATTTTGTGATTTTTATGTTATTCTTCAGACAGCATGTGTATTGTTACATCTGAATAATCTTCTTTTGATAAAATTGTGTGCTACACATAGCTTCCTTTTCTTCTAGTATGGTGCGGAATTATAAACGCAAGACGGAGAGGGAAACATTGTCCGAAGAAGCTATGCGTTAGGCAAGAAATGAAAAAGAAAAAAAAGCTGAATTAAAGGAAAAAAAACACTATTCATGTATGTGCGCTTTGCTAGCCCGAATAAAGCTACTTCTTTGGGTGTAGTGTGATTGGGAAATAGTGTACCCAATCATGCTCCCGGGGGGTACCCCATGTTGCCCGCAGTATGGGGCAAGATGGGGAGATCTCTCTTTTATTTGTTTTTAATTTTTATTTGCTATAACTATCAATCGAATGTTCCTAATTTGACCAAATCTTGTGAGACTGATTATTGTAGGTTGACTCAGAAATAAATACGATTATGCGATTTTAAAAACATGAGTTTTATTGAGCTTCAAACCTTAAATACTTCGTCTTGCCCCTCTCTCCCCTATACTGGGTAAGGCAATAACTATCAGCAGTAGATATCTTTTCTTAGACTTAGGAGAAAATTTTTCCACAAAAGTTGCATAGTTCGAAGAGAGTCATCCAGTGGTGGGCTACGAGGTTCATCCAGGTAGAGACGCTTCGGAGTATTTAAGGCCAACTCCATTTTTCTAACCCACTAATGTTTTCAGAATTTCATCAAGATCAAGATTTAGTATGAAAAATCGATGAAAACATTGAATTTTCTTTTTTTTATCGATTTTTTAAATACTAAATCTTGATCGATCATCTTGAATTCAAATAGCTACGAAGGTCATGTGAAAGTCAACTTGGAAATGTTTAATTTGAATCTTCGTTTTTCATTGCATGGTCTTATAGCTTCTCTCGAGAGATTTCCAAAACATTATGGATAAGTATTTATTTATTGGATATTTTTATAATCTATACACTGGAAATTTATAAGACCGCTCGTATCAGCATAACCGCGGTATTGTAAATTTCAAGTCTTCTAACGAAAAAAAAAAACTCATTCATAACGCCTCGAAGAGCGCTCCAGACAAGTTGAGTGAATGTAAAAGAAAAAAAAATAAGAATTCTAATTATAAATTTCGGAGTTGAAGTTCACGTGACCTTAGTTCTTATATACAAGGTCCAATTGGTATTTCCATTATATTCCCATGTTCAAGCGAAACAATTTTAATAAAAATATTTTTAATTATAACCTGTACTTTCTGAGATTTAAGCTTGTTACACTTTGAACGAGACACCCTGTATATCTGTGCGTGTGTGTGTGTGTGAATGTGTGCTCAACAGATTACAAGTAGTCCATATGTTTTCGTTAAATATGCAGATCGCTGTGTATCTGTTTGTGCTCTCATAACTTCCAAACCGTTTTGCAGCTCATAATTGCGGCCAGACGAAGGCGGTGCAGAATTCAAACTCAACTAGTCTGGTACTTTTCACGGTCGCTGGTTAAATGGTACTATATATATACAGGGTGACCCGAAAGGGAAATCTAGATGGCTCTTATAAACACCTATGTGAATCTGCCCCATGTATGGTCGACGATTTTTTTTTGTTTTCAAGAAAAAAAAGCATTTTTTATTTTTCTCTTTTGTGTATATACTTTCCTTGCGATTTTTAGAGTTCAGTTCCCGGAGCCTAATTGCTGTCGCTCAGCTGTCTGCCCGTCTGTCCGTCCGAATTAGTTATAGACCAGAAATTTGGATATTTTGTGTGGAATGTTGAGCCATAACCGAACATTCAATTAAATTATCTTTCACGGGGTGTCCCATACATGAAAAAGGAGCCAAAAAAAATTCTTGCCCTGGCATGTGGGCTGTCAATGTCTAAAACTCATTGAGTGGAGTACAAATATATTTTGTACTCTTTTTTTTATCTTGAAAATAATGAAATGGGGTGCCGTCAAAGTTGTTAGTTTTAGACCATTTTTGTTACAGGGTCTATCTCAAAAACTAAACTAGTTAGGTATTTGGAATTCCTGGATATTATGTGTCATATACTGAAGTTAAACTACAAATACTGAAAACGCCGATTCATAATGTAGTATATATAATCATGTAGTTTATATATAATTTTTCTGCGAAAAATGTGAGTATTTTTATACTTTCATACACGGAGAGAATTAAAAAGTAATTTTTGTCGTGAATTTCGCGGTAAAAATTATCGTGATATATTTCAATGTGGTGACAAGTGAGAAAAGCATAATAATTCGTATGCGACAAGTTTTTTTTTAACTCACGTTACAGAAAATATCAAATACGCAGGTAAAATTTTACTATACAAGAAGGGTAGCGCGCACGATAATTTTTACCGAGAGCACAATACATTTTCCTATAACACTCATTAAATTTTATAATAAATCTTAAAATAACTGTTATAAAGACGATACTTTTTTATAGACATTTTTAAAAGGCATAAAATAATAAAATGCACGGTAAAATTTCGCTGATATTATATATTTTTTAAATTTAAGTTTTGCGTATTTTGTTACACATTAAAATTCACTAGAAAATCTGGTAAAATTTTCTATCTGAAGAAGAAATTTTATTTTATTTTCGTGAAAATCTGTGTTTTACTCAGTAATAATAAGCGAAGTTTCAGGGTTGTCATCTGGTTACCGTTACTGCACGGTAATTTTTAACATTTAATTCTCTCCGTGTATACTTTTAAATATTCAGCTTACAGCAGGAGTATACAAAGCTTTCTTTAGCTATCATCACCCCATATGGTTTGAGTTTAGTACAACCTAAGAACTAAGACAGAAAAAACGTATTACCCAATTAAATATCTGGTTAAAAAATAAAAGTTAATTGATCATATGTACGAAACCCGACACGCACTTGTTTGGCTTTTTTTTAAACTGGTGTTATCGTGACGAAGTCCACTGTAGAGCATTAAATAAATTATCAACTGAACTAACGTAAATGCCTTAGATTTTGATCAAAAGTTAAAAAACTACGTTTGTAAGGATCAGTCGCTAAAGTTCAGATGTTAAAAAAAAAAAGACTTATACTAGTCTGACTCTCAATTGCTTTTAATAACATCTAAGAGGAAAGTACATGCAAAAAAGCGAAAAAATAAATAAAAACCTATGTTACAGGAAAGCTCGAGAAAAAAATATTTTTCGCAATGCCTGCCCCGAAAGTGCGATTTTCGATTGGTGTTTAGCGTGCGGAAAGTGGCTTATTTCTCAACGATGCTTACTTTCCCGCACTAGTGCGGGAATGTGAGACTTTCCCGCACTAGTGCGGAAAAAAATCTATTTATAGCTCACTTTACCACATTGATTCGCGAAAAAACGGGTTTTTTCACGGTTGATAGTTTTTTGTTCTACGATTTTGGACCGATTGAAGAAACTTGAATGTAGCGAAATTCATGTGATACGAAACGTCAACTTATCAAAGTCGTATTTTCTGACAAGGAAATGATCTGAACTGATCTGATATATTTGAATATAATTGTTATTGGTTTTGTTGAATCTCAAATCCCACTTTCGAGACAGTCATTGCAAAAAATAATGTATGGGACATGTGCGAAAAAAAAACGAATTACATCGCGCGTAAGTTGCCGAATTCGCCTCGACTTATGGTGCATTTCTCACTCGTACTCGTGTGGTTACAGCACTCGCCTTCGGCTCGTGCTGCAAATCACACTCGTACTCGTGTGAAATGCACCATAAGCCTTCGGCTCATGCGGCAACTTCACGCGCGATGAAATTCGTTGTTTTCCGCACTTGTAGCATAAATTACTATTAATGCTTTTTATCGAAAACAAAAAAAGATCGAAGAACATGGAGGTGATACGTTATTGAGGCATCTATAACTTAACTTTGGACATAACTTTTCGGGCCATCCTGTATCCGTACAGATTCGTATGAATATATCTATAGAGACATAATCGATGATAATTTCTCTGGTGCTCGGTGCAATGATAAGGCGGGAAGGTAAACGGCCCGTATACTTTTGCCGGTAGAGTACATAAAATAGTTAAAGCCTCGTCTCGGCACGGTGAAACATTTCGAGGGATCGTTTGGGCGGAACGCGATAATGACGCCGCGGTTTTTTTTTTCTCTCTCTACCTCCTTCACCTCCGCGGTCTCGTTTCTCATCGTCTCATCGTCGTCGGCGTCGTTGTCCTCGTCGTCGTGGTTGGTTCTCTATACCCTCGGACCTCTTTGCTTCGCTCCACCTCGTTTTTTCTTCACCTTTTTTTTTTTTTTTTCATTCACCTCATCTTTATATATTTTTCTCTCTTATTTTGCTCTCTTCTCCTCTCTCTCGCCTTTATCGCTCGCGATCGCCTCTTTATTTTCTCGGTTTGCCGCCGTCGGTCAGAACTCGCGGAACGATCCATTTCGACGCTCTTTTTTTCCCTTCATTTCATCTCTCTCTTTTTTTTTGTTTGAGGTCTTATTTACCAGCAGCGTGAGAATGCTGATTGTATGTGCCATGCTCTTTAGGAAACACTACATATATACACATATATTTCATATATATATATATATATATATATATATATATATATATATATATATAGCGACGAAATATAATTTTCAACAGGACCGTGGCCAATGGGACCTTAATTGACTTTTTTTTTCATCGCCGTGGCCATTTTTTTGTCCATAAGTGGGTGGTGGATGGATAATAATTGCCTGGGAATTTTGGGACAAGCCACCCATACACAAACCTTAATTCAAATGGGACTATATATTTTATAAAGCAATTTTCGACCAATTACGTTTACTCGCGAGTTGACTTTAGTGTTACACAGAGAAAAAAAAATTAACTTGGATAAAAAAAAAATTTATTCACTGATAAAAAAAAAGATTTATTTACTGGCCAATGATATATTGCGATGAAATACAAAAATATTTTATTATTTCCATTCGTAATACACTTAATGCTGTACGAATATAATTTTATATGTAGTATTATGTAATATATTAAATACTATACTGTTATTTAATAAACTGTATGATAAAGTATTTAATTCTTCCGCATTCGTTAGTTCTTTGGAATGGATGATTTTTAAAATAACCTAATATTTCATTTTTTACAATAAATAATTCGTCGCTTACACGGAGAGAATTAAATGTTAAAAATTACCGTGCAGTAACGTTAACCAGATGACAACCCTGAAACTTCGCTTATTATTACTGAGTAAAACACAGATTTTCACGAAAATAAAATAAAATTTCTTCTTCAGATAGAAAATTTTACCAAATTTTCTAGTAAATTTTCATGTGCAACAAAATACGCAAAACTTAAATTAAAAAAAGATATAATATCAGCGAAATTTTACTGTGCATTTTATTATTTTATGCCTTTCAAAAATATCTATAAAAAAGTATCGTATTTATAACAGTTATTTTAAGATTTATTATAAAATTTAATGAGTGTTATAGGAAAATGTATTGTGCTCTTGGTAAAAATTATCGTGCGCGCTACCCTTCTTGTATAGTAAAATTTGAGCTACGTATTTGAAATTTTCTGTAACGTGAGTTAAAAAAAAAAACTTTTCGCATACGAATTATTATGCTTTTCTCACTTGTCACCACATTGAAATATATCACGGTAATTTTTACCGTGAAATTCACGACAAAAATTACTTTTTAATTCTCTCCGTGTAATGACGGATTTAGCCAGCCAAATGTTTTTTTTTGTCTCAGCGTTAGAGAAACTTTGTTTTTTTCGACACTTGAAGATCGGTGCAATAAGTGGCGAGGAACATTTAGACCAATATTCATCGAGGATTCTTAGATCGGAAAAGGTGAGAAAAAAATCTGAATTCTATCACGTACAGTGGAGTGAATACGAAAATAAAAATATGAACGTATCGAAGCACGATGCAGAAAAGAATGCGTCTGGAGTTTTTATGCGGGTATATACCGCTCTGTATATTGTTCCTATGTACAGCGTAGTACCTATACCGCTAAATTGCACCAGAGCGTAAAAATATAGCCGTTCGAATGGGGAAAAAAAAATTATTAGGATATTATCTCGTCGATTCGGAGTTATATTGATTTTATTGTGGCGATTTATACTGCAATAAAAATTATTCCATTACCATTGTCGGGATTCGCTAGCAGTTGGAGATGTTGAATTATTTTTAACCCTTCGTGGTCACCTTGGGTAGAATCTCGTTTTCGTACATCATCTAAAAAGTCTTCGTACATCATCTAGAAAGTTCAGAGCATGTTCTGTAATTTTTTTAAACACTTCCAACCGATAGTTCGGTCGCAATACTTTTTTCAAAACTGACTGGATAGAATCGACTCAAGTGTGACCACCGCGATTGAATTTGGAAGTGTGACCACGAAGGATTAAAAAATGATTTTTTTAATTGTTCTAAGAATATTTGTTTATTGAAGTAAAAGCTACACTGAGAGAAACGTCCATGGTGTTTACAACAAACGACGATGGTAAAAGAGCAGATAGTATTCTCTATAGCTTATCAAAAACGCAATTATAATATGGTTTTTACGTCTATATTGCCTTGAATTTGTACCAGCGGACCAACGCCGCATCGTCAGAAAATGCTCTCCAAACTTTAATGTTCTCGCCGCCGTGTTTACGATAGTAATTTGATACCTTACGTTGAATCTGGTAACTTTTCGACGTCTCACATACTTCCGACCATCACTTCCAAATAATTGAAATTTTGATTAATTGGAAAAAGCACTTTTCGCAATCTGATGCTGTCCAATGCTGATATTTGTGTGCAATATTCAATCTGGCATTTTGATTCTTTTTGACTGATGAGTGCTTTTTGTTTTACAATGCGTCCAATCAGTCCTACAGCCTTCAGACGTCGGGATACTGTACTCGATTATTGTCCGCACATTTTTTACTACGTAATTCTCTCGAAATGCCTGCTGCAGTTTTTCGTGGATCTAAAACGCACTTTCTTATTATAATTTTGTCAACGTATTTCGTAGTTTTTCGCGGTCTACCATTTCGACTTTGGTCGCAAAACGAGTTTGTTAATTTATATTTCAGAATAATACGACTGAAGATACTTTTCGAATGGATAAAGTAGTCGCAATGTAGCGAGAACTCTTCCCTCTGAAGAAAGGTTGTATTCTTTTGGTTGAAGAAATCATACATTTCTTACAGTGTACCATTACGCCTTTCATCTGTTTCGTATGCGGACAATTTTTTTCCAAGGGACTCTTCGCATCGACTAACAAGCGTTCACGTCAGTAATCAAATTTAATTATACCTCGCTCGTTTGATATTTTACGTGAATTGTTGCTTATCTTCGTCAAGGAAAGTTCGAAAAGAAGAAAACGGCAAGGAGGGGGGTGGGTGGGTAGGAGAAGAGAAAAGGGAGAAAATGAGATACGCAAAAGAGAGAAAACGATTGCGAGCAGAGCGACAGCCCAGAGAGAAGCTAAAACGATTAACGCACGGTGAAGATTTCTCGCGGTGTTCTCTCGACTGTATAGCCGCGCGGATCACCCCCCCCCCCCCCCCCCACACACACACACGTACAACATTGGCTCGTAAAAAGTGCAACGAGAAACAAGAAGATGAGGCCCTTGAACACGACTCGACGTCGAAACCAATTTCATTGAAGATCTCGCGGTCTTACTAAACATGAGAGAGAGAGAGGGGGGGAGAGAGAGAGAGAGAGAGAGAGAGAGAGAGAGAGAGAGAGAGAGAGAGAGAGAGAGAGAGAGAGAGAGAGAGAGAGAGAGAGAGAAGAGAAGAGAGAGAGAGAGAGAGAGAGAGAGAGAGAGAGAGAGAGAGAGAGAGAGAGAGTGAGAGGAAGAGGGAGGAAGGGTATGGTAGAATTTACCGCAGCCAAGGGGAAATGAGTAGCTTGGGGAGAGCATCACCGGAAGTTCAGTCAAGTTTTTCGTACACGTCGAGAAGGAGAGCGATCTTTCGATTCTTATTATCCTCAATACCGAGACTCCGAATGACTCTCGGCTTGGTCGACGATCATATTCGCGTGTGTGCTTTCTTCCCGGTAAATTCATTATTACACAGGCTATGGGAAAGTGTGATTTTGAAGGCATGTGATTCTTGAGGACACTTTTTACAGTAGGCTCACTCAGTATTGTCCCCATTCAAAACATTATGTACACTGTCAAAAAAAATATTTAACTTAAATACACGGAGAGAATTAAATGTTAAAAATTACCGTGCAGTAACGGTAACCAGATGACAATCCTGAAACTTCGCTTATTATTACTGAGTAAAATACAGATTTTCACGAAAATAAAATAAAATTTCTTCTTCAGATAGAAAATTTTACCAGATTTTCTAGTAAATTTTTCATGTGTAACAAAATACGCAAAAGTTAAATTTAAAAAATATATAATATCAGCGAAATTTTACTGTGCATTTTATTATTTTATGCCTTTCAAAAATGTCTATAAAAAAGTATCGTCCTTTATAACAGTTATTCGAAGATTTATTATAAAATTTAATGAGTGTTATAGGAAAATGTATTGTGCTCTCGGTAAAACTTATCGTGCGCGCTACCCTTCGTGTATAGTAAAATTTTAGCTACGTATTTGAAATTTTCTGTAACGTGAGTTAAAAAAAAACTTGTCGCATACGAATTATTATGCTTTTCTCACTTGTCACCACATTGAAATATATCACGGTAATTTTTACCGTGAAATTCACGACAAAAAATTACTTTTTAATTCTCTCCGTGTAGGATGTATTTAAATCAAACAGGTTTTTTTCCTTGTCTCACGGTCTACTACGATCCTATTTGTTTCAAATATTTTATTTTGTTCAAGCTATTCTTTTAAAATCTTAAATATATTCAAATTAAATAAATAAAGATAAGAACACGATTTATCGCATGAATATGAGAAATGAATCTAGGTTCATGACATAAAAGTGCGGTGACAAAAAGTTAAATTATTTTTCTTTTTTTTTTCACTAACCCGGCTGTTGAAAAAAAAATAAAGATATCGTCGTGCCTTTTATTAACAGGCGCGACTATTTATGTATAGTCAACTGAACTGCAGAATGTTACAACAGTCTTCTAATGAAAACAAAGCCATGAAATTTTTGAGAGACTGAATCGTGTACCATTTTTCCGTTTGTCTCGTTTGTCTTATGCTACCAGATGAAACGAAATCACAGATTTATTAGGAATAAATAAAATATTTAGTTAGTAGACGATATTAAAGCGATCGTGATTTGAATAAAAAAAATATATTCAAGATAAAATCATTTGAATAATGGAATGCAATAGGAAAAATTTGGTTTTGCGAAAAATTTAGTTAATTCAAACAAAAAAAAAAAATCAGACACATCTAGTCAATATCAAAATATCAAAAGAATTTTTCTGACAGTGTACAGCTCAATGTTGTCGCAATCACTTTTCGATAGTCGTGGACAAAGTTATCCAAACGTTATTTTCTGTCCCCAAAATCATCGATTGATTAAAAAAAACTTTTTGTTTTTGGTTCTTGCTTATTTATTTTATGTTGTGTTGGATATATTTGAGAACACAATAGAGTAGGTATGTTGAGAAATGGATAATAAATGAAAAATCAATAAAGTATTGTGATTTCTAATGAATTCACTTGTCTTCACTTGAATCACTTGAATGGTTTCATTTATCTATACACTATTACTTCTACAACTTTCATCTTCACTTTCAACCTTCTAACGTTTTTAACCCTTTGTGGTCACACTTCCAAATTCAATCGCGGTGGTCCCACTTGGGACGATTCTACCCAGTCAGTTTTCAAAAAAGTATTGTGACCAAACTATCCGTCCGAAGTGGTTCAAAAAAATTACGGAACATGCTTTGAACTTTCTAGATGATGTACGAAAAATGTATTTATATGAAATAAAATGGCGACATGTTAAAAAAAAATTCATAAAGAGGTGAAAACGCAAAAAATACACTTTTTTCGCTCAAAAAATCATAATTCCGTGAATTTTCAACATTTTTACCGAAAATTTGCACGTGATACTCCTTAGATATGCTACTTTTGGGAAAAAATAGTAGCATACTGCGCGTTCCAAAAAAAAGTATTTATTCCGACATGTGAAGAGGGTAAAATTTTATGGTACGAGGATACTTCAAATTCCAGGTAAGATGGTGAATGCAGTCCCATTCGAAGTCCCGGAAACTATTATATATTTACGCCAAAAATTGATCGACGATTCGATTATACCCAGGGTGACCACGAAGGGTTAATCAATTCACGCAAATAAATCGGAAAATATCCAAATATCGGTAATAGAAAAAGCTCTGATAGCCCAAGTTCTAAGCCCAAGATTCCATAAAAAAAATGAGGGAAGACGGAGGGCGGTGAGGGACAGAGGCCAAAGTTAGACGAGAAAGTCTAGCACGGACGAAAAGTCGCGTGAGGCCGTGCGAAAGGTGTGGCATGTCGGTGTACGATGGCGTTATACGGAACCTTCCGCACGGTCGTGGCTCTTGTGAGGTTTGGTTCTCAGGAACCTGAGAGGGTTCAGCCTCTACATAATGCACTCTGAGGAGCGGAGGCGCAGAGAGAGAGAGAGAGAGAGAGAGAGAGAAGAGAGAGAGAGAGAGAGAGAGAGAGAGAGAGAGAGAGAGGAGAGAGA